>VDFB02123556.1:0-28976 GCA_007258455.2 Sequoia sempervirens | reverse complement strand
AAATACCATGTAAATAGTCCTTTCTTCCAAGGTCAACTATTTGTACATACCTACATGTTTGTTTATTCAAAGATTTGAGACAAATCAAAATTGTTATCATGACACAGAGAAGCTGTGGGGACTCCATGGCATCAATGAGATAGTTGAGGGGCTTATAGAAGACCCCAAGCCATCTCAAGGATTTTAGTGTATCTCTCCAATTTTCGCAACAAGGGGGGACATCCCTTGCTTCTACAAGGTATCTTGGAAATGTACCCACTTTGTCCTTGTCTCCACACCCCCAAAATGTCCTCGTTTTTGAAACTATGATTTTGGGGGATTGGGGTGTTCCCATGCAACATTGTAAATGGCTACTTTTTGATATTTGAAGGTTCATTTTAAAAAAATTGCTTTGAAGTATAAAATTCAATATCATGATGCTTGGAAATTGTTTCTTCTAGAGAGTTCATCCTTTTTTATCTATGTCACCAGATTTGCTGAATTTTATTATGAAGTTTGAAATTCAGAAAACTAAAAAAAATCTAAAAAGTTGTTCTCATTCACCCAAAAATTTGTCTAATCTTAGGTTTTTAATAAAATATATTTTAAAATAGGTATTTTGATTAGGGTTTTTTACATTTGCCTATAAACTGCACACTCATGAGATGTAAAAACATGTCATGAACTTCAGTGTTATTTTTGGTGTGCTTGTTTGTAAAGTTGTGAGTTTGGGACCATGCAAGTTGACTAGGTTCTTGTGGTGGTTGCTTGATGCAAAATGCTATTGATGAGTCAACATTGATGGCAGCCATTTGTAAACATGATGTTGGTGTTTTGCCATTGATTCATCATTTCAAAATTTACCCTATATTCTCAAACACGGTGTTGGTGAGTGGTGATTGTGCTATTTTTCAATGGTGTTGTTGAGAGGTGAAAGCACTCTTTTTCATTGATTTTGTGTGACATGTTTTGAGAGGGAAGAGAGGCCCAACCTTGCATTTGCGAGGGAACAACCACAAGTAGTAGAGATAGGGCATGATTGTTTTTTGTGCTTTCTTATTGATTTACTTTTTGGTTATTTTTGTTTGCATTTTAATATTTAGGTTTTGTTTTTGTTTTTGTGTTTTAATAAAAATTAATATGTTAAATTTTATACTCTGCCAATTATATTTTCATTTTGTTTTTTATTTAATACAATAAAATTTAATTCAATTTGATTTTTAATTATAATATATTTAATATATAAAATTATAATATTTATATTAAACTTTTTAACTTATTTATATTATAATATTTTAAAATTTACTATAATGTTTTTAAATTTAATGTGATATTATTTTTAATAATTTTAATTTAATATATTTATATTTATTGACAATTTTGTGGATTTATATCTTATATTTAAAAAAATTCAAATTTATAGAAGGCAAATTTTTCTGAATTTTGTTGTTGTTGAACTTAATTCCAAATTTTATCCTTGTTGAACTTGAACATGAACACGAACCTTGTGACATAGAAAGCATATAGAGGATATTGGAGAGAATTCTAAAGTTTAAAGGCACAAATATGCCTTAATTGGAGAGGACAGGGAACACATTATTATGGATGTTCAGAAAGAGGCAAATTTTGTAGGATATGTTGTTTGCAAGTATCTATTTCAAAATTTAGTACTTTTTCTAGTTTGAAGGCATTTGGATCCTCACAAAACCTTTTTTGTTTTGCAGCCGAAAGCTTCTTCTTCAAGGTGAGTTTCTTGTCGAATTGCATTTATTATTTGACAATGTTGCTACATATCATTAACAGCCACTTGAGCTATATACATTCTGTTTTACGTCTCAGGTGTGGTGGCTTATTCCTGGGGAATGATGGGTTTGTTCATTGATATTTTAACATGCAGGTTCCTTTTGAGGAGGTTCCTGAGCTTGTTAGCACTCGAAGAATATTCTTGCAAAGAGGTCATGCATATGTTCCCATGGGTCAGGTACCATTTTAGCTGCGTTTAGAAGGATCTGCTGTTCAACATTTGTTAGTAACTTTTATTTCTACTGTTACCCTTAATTGTAATTGACATTTGGATTATGGAGTAACATTTTGAGACAAACTTTTGGCATCATTCTAAAGTTGTTATGCATATTAGATTGTTGCAATCGTGGTTTCTCAGTTCAGGAGTCGTTTATCGAAAGCACTTGTTCTAACAAACAGGTATATACTTAATTCTGCATTCTGGGTTTAGCATTTGGTGTGTTAAGTTGATATGTGGTAGTGTGATGAGGATTCCATTATAGATAGCTAAACTTTGTAGATTCTTTGCATTGCAATTCGTTTTTGTTGAAAACATACAAATACATTGCTTGCATGCACTTTGTGTGATGGGGGGAATCATGTTAGCATGACAATTTGTTGTCGTGGAGAGCACTAGAGAGATTCTAGTGGGAACTGTGTAGCTGTGACAAGGCGTTTTTCTGTACAAGTTATAAATCTCAGAGTTATCAGTTTTCATCAATTTAACTTCCTTTTTAATATTTTGAATATTTTATCTGGTAATATTAGTTGATCCCTGGAAGCCATCTTGTCATTTAACTTAGATTCCATTCCATGGCACAGAAAGTGGACTTCATCAATTGCTGAACAAGAGAAACATCGTTTGACTCCTGTGTGTAAAGATTAATGTTTTCCTGTCATTTTTTTTTGATTTTCTGAAGGCACTTGTTTTTTACTTCTGTATGGTGGTATTGGAATCATTTAATGTTATATTCTAATGATAGAGTATTTTGATGCAGATTGTGGAGACATTAACTACATGCTATCTAGGACCTGACTATTCTCATGTTGGTGGCCAGAAATCAGATTTCATATTTGTAGCTTTTCAGAGTAACTGTGATAAGTTAGAAAATAAAGATCTGTTGTAGTCAAATTTATTCCATTTGCTAAAAGCCTAAATCTAATGACGACAAATCTTTTCATTGCAGTCAAATGACAATGCTGAGATTTCGCTCAAGGACTTAGACAGCCTGGCCAATAACTCCTTTCCACTTTGTATGCGTCACTTATTTTTCAAGGTGACTTCTGCATTAAGGAACTGATATTTTAATTATTTCTTTTTCTTAAGAAAGGGTAAGAGCTTCATCTTGTTATGTCTTGCTGAGAGCTGCTGAATAATTATTTTGGTAAATAGACTATTAAGGTGCCTTTTTTGTGTTTGGGCAGGTTAAAGAGGATCATCATTTGAAGCATGGGGGAAGAATGCAATTAGGACTTTTTCTTAAGGTATGCATTTTGTCATAAAATGCTAAATTATATCTTGAGCTTCTTTTCTTTAGCAAGTGATCTCCCATAAGTCATGCCATTTCTACTTTGGCTAATGTCTTCAGTCTATCAATCTCATCACGTTTCTTGGTGGTTTATGGTCTTCTTGGAAACCTGTCTTATATTTTCACTTCTATTAGTTTGAGCAGTTTAACCATGTCCATTAAAGACTACATTAGTCATTAAATGGATGATAATTCTGTGTTTATGTCTCTTGTTTTGACAAATGAATTACCTATACAAGTGGCATTTCGTTTCTATGTAAAAAATTTGATTGACAAGAAACACATGCTTTTAAGTAATTAGCTTAGATAGTTTATTGTTTCTTGTAGTTCAGTTAATTTTTTTTATTTTTTTAAAATAAAGAAATTTATACATGTATGGCATTCATCAAACCCTACCAGAAGGCTTGTTCAAATGTTTTTTGATTGATGTTTGTATATATCCTAAAGTGTCATATGCGTCCTTTGTAATAGTTCACTGTACCTTGCCAAAGAGAATTATTTGTAATGAACTTTTGAAGTGTAGCTTAACAAATAATCACTACTGGATTCTAGAATTGTATCATTTTAATCAGTTATTAATATGCAGAGTGGATATTTGTTGCTTCTCGTCCTTTTCAAAGTTATATTTCTAGTTGATGAAGTGCCATACACATTGTTACTTGCATTCAGATGGAAACATTCTCTCCTAAAAATTCTCAATTAATTCAATTGAATATATGTTGCTTGCCCTTTTTATAGTTATATTTCTAGTTGATGAAGTGCTATACACATCGTTACACGTTGTTACTTGCATTCAGATTTATTTAGGAAACATTCTCTCCTAAAAATTCTCAACTAATTCAAGTGAATCTTTGTTGCTTGCCCTTTTTAAAGTTATGTTTCTAGTTGATGAAGTGCTATACACCAAAGAAGCATAAATCTGGAAAAAAATGCGATTAATCGCGATTTTCATTTAGTCGGCACCCAAGACGATTTTTTTCCCCTTTTTTTTCAGCAAATCGTTGACAATAACGATTTATTGCCTGATTAAATTGTGTTTAAATCGCATGATGCGAAATTTTATAAGTAATTGGTTAAATGCGACGGCGGTGGACTTCTGCGTTAGGTAGACGCCATTGTTTTTTGCAGTTCGGCTCTTCTTCCTGAGGTAGGTTTGCATTTTTCCTAAATGCATTTTGATTTTATTGTTAAAAATTTACATTATTTTACAGTTTACTATTATAAATTTATAAAAAAAAATTATTTATTAATTTAAAATTTAAAATTTAAAATACTTTCAATTTAATTCAAAATCAATAATATACTAAATAAAAAATACTGTATTATTTTTAAATATATTTATTTAGTTTTATTATTATTTAGTATTTAATTAATATTGTATTATTTTTTATTTTAAAATTACTGTATAACTATAAAATATAATTTTAAAATACAATTATTATTTTATAATAATCACGATTATTATATTATTTTAAAAATATTTACTGTATTTTCAAATTACTGTATTACTATTTTCTAATTAATTATTTTACAAATATCATTAATTAATTTTAATTAATTATTATTATTATATCATTTTAAAAATATTTAGTGTATTAAAAAATACAGTAAATTACTAAATAGTAAAACTAAATAATAAAATATAATCAATAGTTCATAAAAAATTAGCTGGTTATTTTAAATTTTATCAAATTTCAATTTTATCTTAGAGAAATAAAATGCTTTTGCAAGATTTCATTCTTGATCAGTGATCACAATGCCACGTCAGAAAGACTTTGCGTGGACACATTGCACACCAATTGATGGTAGTGCAAAGGTTAAATGCAATTGGTGCCAGGATGAAGTCGGTGGTGGAATTTATCGATTCAAATGGCATTTGTCAAAAGAACCAGGTAATAACACCACCATTTGCGGAGATTGCCCTGCAGATGTCACATATCAGGCAAAACAAGCTCTTGATGGTATCGCTGAGAATAAGGCCAAAAAAGCAAGAACCGGAGTTGAAACAGGTTCTAATTCTGCAAGTGTGAAGAGGAATAACTTGGATGAGGAGGATGGTGGGCATGGGGGTTTTAGGGAATCCGGATCAACACCTTCTTCTACAGCACGTGGCCCAAACACAGGTGGAGGAAACATTGATGCTTTCTTCCAACCTCGTACTACACCAGGAGCACAGACCACTTTGGAGAGTACAGGATGGAGGAAGAATGTCCACGATCAAGCGAATAAGGCCATTGCAAATTTTTGGTACTCCTCGAGCTTGCCATTCCATGCTGCCAGATCTCCATATTGGCAAGCTATGGTTGATGCTCTTGCAGCTGTAGGTCCTGGGTTTCGAGCCCATCTTATCAGACATTGAGGACTAGTATGCTCAATGAGGCAGTAAACGATGTCAAAGATGTTCTTAAAGAGCATCGATCAGAGTGGACTAATAGTGGGTGCACCATTATGTCAGACGGATGGACAGATAGAAGGAACTGAACCCTCATCAACTTCCTTGTCTCTTCTGATCTTGGCACTATTTTTTTGAGATCTGTAGATGCATCAAATACAATGAAATCTGCAGCTGCATTGTTTCGATATGTATGACTCGGTAGTCATGGAAGTGGGGCCAGAAAATGTGGTTCAATTTATTACAGACAATGCTGCTGCTTGTGTTGCTGCTGGGAAACTTCTGATAGAAAAATACCCCTCCATGTTTTTTACCCCATGTGCAGCACATTGCATTGATCTAACCCTAGAGGACATTGGGAAAATTGAATGGGTTAAGGAGATACTGCACAAGGCTCGCTCTGTTACCAAATATATTTATAATCACACAAGGGTTTTGAGTATGATGCGGTCTTTCACAGAGGGCAAGGACCTAGTTCGTCCAGGGGTGACAAGATTCGCAACACATTTTCTTGCACTACAGACTCTTTGTCAACAAAAAATGAATTTGAAACGAATGTTTGTTTCAAGAGAGTGGATGGAGTCTGGCTTTGGGAATCAAACAGATGGCATGGCAGTTGCAGATTACATGTATTCTACTAGTTTTTGGAATGTGGCTGAACAAGTTGTATCATTTTCGGAGCCTCTAGTAAAAGTCTTGAGGCTAGTGGATGGGGATAAATCCCCCATGGGATACTTGTATGAGGCCATGGATAGGGCCAAGGAGGTGATGAGGGGTAGGCTGGAAAATGACAGGGATAGGTATATGCCATTGTGGGACATAATAGATAGGAGATGGGATGGACAGATGCACTCCCCTCTCCATGCTGCAGGATACTTTCTCAATCCATCATTGTTCTACAACTCTTCATTCAGACAAATTGATGCTGAGATCACACAAGGATTGTTAAAGTGCATGGACAAAATGTTTCCAAACCAAGAACGATTGCATGAAGCTATGTCAGAGTTGCAATTGTACAGGCAGGGAAGGGGTTTCTCTCTTCTAGGGTTGCCGTGGAAGGCCGAAAGACCTTCCAACCAGGTAGACTCTATAAAATTTTGATAATCTTTTGATTTTTCATGTCACATGATCATTAAATGTATCTTAGATTTTAAGATATTCTTACATGATACTCATCTCCATATAATGTTCTTTGAACTTTCAGCTCAATGGTGGGATTTTTTTGGCCACGAATGCAAAAATCTAAGGTGGATGGCAATACGCATTTTGACCCAGCCATGCAGCTCATCCGCTTGTGAGCGTAATTGGAGTGTTTTTGAACACATACATTCCAAGAAACGCAACCGCTTAACACAAAAACGGATGAATGACTTGGTGTTTGTTCACCACAACCTCCGCCTGAAGCTAAAGAAAGCTCAAGGTGAGACTTTTAATACGCTTGCAATCAATTTCAATTGTTGTCATTGTGTTTTTCACTTGTAGAGAAAAGACTAATTTCTACATGGACAAAAACAGGAACTATTGAGGAAGATGCCCCAATTGACCTCGACGAGATTGATCCTGAGTCTGAGTGGATTGTTGCATTTGATGATGATGTTCTTGAGGATGAATTTGAATATTGTCTTCAGCCTGAAGATGTAGATATCATGGCGGAGGCCAGCGTGCCTCTTGATATACTTGAAGAAGCTCAGCGGGCAACCAGTCACCTAGCAGCTTCAACATCGGGAGCGGGAGCTTCTGCCCTCTAGCACGTCATTTGCTACAATTGATTTTTTTGGAACTTTGTACTTAGTTTATAGGTTTACTTTGTACAAAGTCACAAACTATATTGTAATAGACATTTTGACAACTGTCACCATCTGATATTTATGCAGTTGTAGTATGTTTTGTGCAATGTAATCACTAATCAGCTTATATTTTTTTTATTCAAGGTAAACGCTTTGACCGGAGCTATGAACCGATACAACCATTCAACAATACCACCAACGGGTTTGAACCTTGTGGCAAGAACAACAATGCACCTATAAACCATCACACCATGCCAATCGCCACTAATCACGATATGAATATAAATCAACGAAAATCTATTTTCTATAATTCATGGATTGAACTCTATATTTTATTTGCTCTCAATGTCTGTATGCTATGGAAATGCCATTAAATTTAAAAAAAGTATTTTCTGACTGTTTTTCTTCAATTTTTTGTGTTTTTTTTGTAAATATGATTTTTTCAAAAAATCCTGAACTTTTGGTTTGCCGATTTTCCCCCCAAACGATTAATGCTGCTATGCATACACATTGTTACTTGCATACAGATTGATTTAGGAGACAATCTTTCCTAAAAATTCTCAATTAATTTAAGTGAATCTTTGTTGCTTGTTGTCCTTTTTAAAGTTATATTTCTAGTTGATGAAGTGCTATACACATTGTTACTTGCATCCAGATTGATTTAGGAAATATTCTCTCCAAAAAATTCTCAAATAATTCAAGTTAATCTTTGATGCTCATCGTCCTTTTTAAAGTGATATTTTTAGTTGATGACGTGCTATACATATTGTTACTTGCATTCAGATTGATTTAGGAAACATTCTCTCTTAAAAATTCTCAATTAATTCAATGTTATCACACTCAAGATTTAGAAATTTTTTTAAAGAAAATTTATTAGTTGGTCTCTTGATGCAGGGTGTTGGTTTGAAATTAGAGGATGCTCTTGCATTTTGGAGAGCAGAGTTTTCTAAAAAGGTTTGTTGTATTTTCTCCTTACCGCTTTCCCTACTTGTAGTTACACAATTTTGCTCCTTTCTTTTTTAATTTATTACAATTCTCATTGATATATCTTGAAGTGCTTATTCTTTGAATTGAGAACAATATTTGAATCCATCAAGCACTTTATACAATTTTGATTTTTTTTGAATTGTGCCTTTGCAAAGACGGTGCATTTTGTTTGAAAAATTATGTGATTTGCAGGATATGTGAAAACTGAAGACCACAAAGAGAACAATTCTTAGTTTATTGCTTTAATAGTTATTAACTTATTTGTTTTTCTTGAGAAAATATGTTTTCACATAACTAATCACATTTTTCAGAACAAATCAAGAGGGAAATATAATTAGTATTTTCCTTCCTGGCTATGATGAAATTCATTAATTGAAAAGTAAAAATTACACAACATGGGGCATCTTAAGTGTTTTATGTTGAAAGTTGTATTAAAGGTAGGACATGCCATTATGTTTTTCCTTGTTCAACAAATGTGTTGTGAACTGGATTATGCAAAGATGCTTGGTATGCCCTTAAATGATCCGACTACTTTTTGAATTAGTCCTTTATAGCTTGAAGAGGGAAATTTTTCTATGTTCCATAGGGATGCATCCCGTGGGAAATTCCAGCTGTCCTTGTACTGGAAAGTTTTGGAGACAGCTAGGAATAGTCCCTGGGCTTGTCCCCTCTAAAAGAAATTGAGAAACATTTTGGAAGCTTCAAGGAAATGGTAGCAGATGACAAGGGATGGCTGGCTGTGCCTGGGGCGGCCAAGGGATGTGTAGATGTCCCCTAACCCCCCTGGGGATGGTCAGCTGTACCCTACAGCCCAGCCAAGGAAAAGTCATAAAAATAAAAAATAAAATACAAAAATAAGAAAAAAAGTCAGTTTGCTTGAGAATCTGGTTCAAGTTCCTCAGTTTGTGGATACAATTCTGACATTTATAACCATCATCATAATCTTTTTACCTTTGATAGTGGTAGTTAGGTGTATAAAACAGCAACATAGAAGGTTTGAGCTTACACTATGTTAAATAGACATAAATTTTGAAAGAGTGTATCGACTTATGAAAGCATATGGAAAAAACATCAATAATGAAAGAGGGTATGGATATACATCCCCATGTCTTGATCCTTATATGAATAACTCTTACTCTTCCTAAAGGAGGCCTGTGCCATGCTTTGATGACAAGGGATATCTGGCCTTCCCTAGGACAGCCAGGGATGACTAGATGTCCCCAAACCATCTTGGGGATGGCCAGCGATTCGCTACAGCCCAGCCAAGGAAAATTCCAAATAAAAAACAACACAAACATAAGACAAAAAAAATCAGTTTGCTTGAGAATCTGGTTCCAGTTCCTCATTTGTGGATAGAATTCTGACATTTATAGTCATCATCACAGTCTTTCTGCACTTGACAGTTGTAGTTATGTCTGTAAAACATCAACATAGAAGGCTTGAGCTTACACCATGTCAAAAAGACATCAATTTTGAAAGAGTCTATCAACTTATATCATCATGTGGAAAAAACATCAATTCTGAAAGAGGGTATGAATTTACATCACCATGTCTTGATACTCATATAAATAACACCAACTCCTCTGAAAGGAGGCCTGTGCCGTGCTTTGGTTCCAGGCATTAGATAGTATTGTTTCACACCATGATATTGTAAATGGAGTATCAGAACCAGTAGTCTATGGAGATTGGAAATCATCAAGGTCGTTGCCTCAAAGAGGTGAATGTATGATAATGGAGGCTTTGATGAGCTTGTGCTTTGATGAGCTTGTACTCATGGATCATCTTTCTGGCAGTACATGTGGGCTGAGAGCTTGCATTACCACCATAGACAACATGGGTCAGATTGGATCCTTTATAGGATATTCACAATCCAGTGTGGACTGCTTTGTGTCACTCTTCAGTATATGGTTTTTTTTTGGGGTAGGATTGGGTGAGGGTGCATCTCAAATATATTACTGGAAAAGTACTCTATACCAAGGCCATTCTTGCTTGGTCTAATACTTTGTATTTCAGGTATTGGGTACAAGGCGATGGTTCTATAATGTATATGATGAATGCCTTATATTTATATACAAATAATTGAAATTTTCTTTAATCTTTTAAACTTTTTTGATTGTCATCCTTTGCCATCCTCTAAAAAAACTCATCCTATCCCAGCCTTCCTAGAAACGTGTCTCACCATTTTGGAAACACATCCTTGTCTTGGAAATTTTGTCGAACATAGGAAATTTTCATTGCTTGCTAAAGGAAATAAAATATCAAGTTTGCATAAATTTGTTACTCTTTGAAATGACATATAACAACATGAATTGGACCAAACGGGCCCATCTTGTAGTCGAACCAACACAAAGAAAGGCCAAGAAATTTAAAGGGGAGCCATGGGCCTTATTAGATAATCTTATTGATGAGCCAAATCCTAAATAAGTGCCATCAATGGTGACATCAGCCTAGATCATCATGGGGGCTGGTGTAGATCTCTTTCAAGCTCATTTTGACAATTGCTTTGCAATTTGCTATGGTGAGAGATAAATCCAGTATTTTGAAATTTACTCTACCACAAAACAACTCCTAAATTAAAGAAAAAGATGTACCCAATAGTAGATTGTTGAGTATCCACCAATCCTACCTAATCAGAGTTTGCATATCTTGTCAATCCAAAATCTGCTGTCTTTTGATAGAGTTTGATGAGTTAGCTTTAGTTTTGATAAGGAGTGAGAATGATATTTGACAACAAAGTAGAGACTTGGTTGGGTGGACATAACCTATCAGGTTGTTCACTGATAGTCTACAGAGAGTGATGACTGACTTCCTCAATCACACGCTCTGATACCCCAAATAATGACAGCTTCTTATTAATGGCAAACTATTGAATTACAGTGCAATAATCAGAGACAAAAACTTGCAACAATTATTAAAAATCAAAGAAGTTTTTGACAGAATGATGATCAATACATAAACAATGTGACGGGAACTTTGATAAAGCACATTTAGTTAATGGCGACAGAAAATCAGGATTCTAAACAGCTGAGAACAAAACTACACATGTTTATTGGCTTCGAATTCCAAACTTACAACTTCCAGTATAAAGAAACAAGGATTAAAGATTACAATTCGATTCTCCAGGAATTTATTTCCTCTTAGTTTAGCCCAACTCCTCCACTCTACAACCTTCCGTCTGTTCTCCTTGACTCAACACCTCACTTCGCTCAGCAACATAGATTGACTCCTCTATATGCGCTCTTCTTGCAAATGCTACTGGTTCCAACTATTCTCTCCTACGATGCAGATCGGTCTCTCCTAAAACTCGTCCCTCTCGTCAACTTCAGAATCCAGTTCTTCATTCTAATATCGTTGCTTATCTACCACAAGCCGACTCTCCAACGTTTCTCCTTCGTTCGGCCTCACATACTTCCAGCCCTTACTCTCTCTCCTGCCCTCCTTTCAAGAATCGAGTCTTTTCTTCCCACAATTGATCAGGTTTCTTTAGCATCCGTCGACCTCCTCCACCACTAAACTTCCAACGACCATAACTACTCCACAAAACTGAATCGTCCAACACATCAATAGCAAAATTAAACAAAACTTCACAAACCCAACATAAATGACTACGGAAACTAAAAATCAGTTTGATGCTCTTGCATCAGAGAGATTCATTCTTTGGGAATGAATCATCATTGGTTGACAACTATATAGGTGTAGAAGAGGGATTGCAATCTACCATCCCAAACCTCTCCAATAGACTCACGGGGAATTTGATTTGAACCATGAAAATAAGATGGTCATGTTCCCAAAATTCAACACCTAGGCAATAGTGTGTGGGGCCGAGATTAGTAATATTAAAAGCTGCACACAAATCTAATTTCACTTGCTAAAGTGCGGTGCCTCGTTACTTGTGATGGCAAGATTGCCAATATAGCAATAACGATCATAATGTCATCTCCATTGCTTTTGATAAAGTTTCGAGTTAAAAAGACTTATTTTAATTCCAAAATCTTGGAGATGTTGGTCAATTTTTATATATCATGTTCATGGAGCCTACTTAAACATGTATAGAGACTTAATCAAGCTATAGATTAGATGATCACGACTAGGTACTTGAAAATACTTAAGCTGCACCATGTAAATCTCCATGTCCAAATCTCCATTCAAGAAGGCACTCTTGACATTTACGCGATACACATTCCAACCAAACTAAGTTGCTATGGAGAGAAGCAGCCAAAATGTGGCTGTCTTTGTTGTGCGAGCAAAGGTCACCTCATAATCTATCCCTACTTATTGCAAATATCCCTTTAAAATAAGATGAGACTTGTACTTATCTAAAGTACCATCAACTTTGCACTTGACCTTATGCACACATTTGCATTAAATGGGTTGTTTACTTGGAGGCAAGTTCACCAACTCCTAGGTATGATTCTTTATCAAGGCATCATACTCAACCTTCATGGTAGCTTCCCATTTAGGTTGACCTTGTGCCTCTAAATATTGTTGTGGTTTAGGTGCATAAAAGTTATTTGATTAAAGAGCAAAATAAACATGCTTGATTGTTGGACTTGCAATGTATTTTCCCGTTCTCTAAGGTCATGCATTTGATTGAGGAAGTTCATCCTCATACACACCTTTTGAAGTGGAATAATACCACTTGTACCTCCAATGGACAATAGGCAAACTTTGCGTTGGCAGAACCTTAGCCAAAGTGGGGACTACTTTAGGTTTGCATCTTTGATAGACCCTTGGTGAAGTATCAACGAAAGATTGACGTATTGGAGTACAAGATGAACTAGAGGGCTCATCTTTCAAAGGCACCACAACTCTAGACTTTGGAACTTCACTAATCATTGTTGAATACAAGCAAAAAAAATGTTTTCATTTCCTTCACATCAACATCTCAACTAACTTTTATTTTGTTAGTAGAAACATTAATGAGTCTATAGGATTTATATTGATTAATATAGCCAACAAAGAAATATATGTTACTCTTGGAGTTCAGTTTAATCCTTTTCCTACTTTTCCTATTAGGAATCAAAGTATTTGAGGCTGAACCAAAAATATACAAAGCTGTTACCTAGGGGTTATTTTCAGACCAAGCTTCTTTAGGTGTGATATCTTGCAAGGCTTTGGAAATATTCTCATTCAAAAGATAAATTGCCATGCTCATGACTTCTCTTTGGTATTTGTGTGGCACACTTTTGTTGTGCATCATGCATCATGCCATCTCCTTGAATTGTGTGGAAGTGAATTCACCACCTTTGTTAGGTCTTAGATTTTTGATCTGATGCTTAATGTGGTTTTCTACCAATGCCTTGAATTTTACAAGTGCTCAAAGCAATCAGTTCTATTTTTTCAAGAACTAGACCCACATCTCCTTGGAGAAATCATACACCAACAATAGAAATTACGTTGCATTGAGGATAGTAGAAGATTTCTAGGGTGGCTTGCGAAGATTTGCTTGAACAAGATTTATGGACTTCTTTACACACCATGCTTTTTAAGTAGGGGAAGGCTTTCACTTCTGCTTACCAGCCAAACAATCTGCACATATATATCTTGTTTTTCTTGGACAATAGGCAAACCTTGAACCATGTTGGCTTTAACAAGTTTGGCTTTGTCAAGTTTGGCTAAATACTAAATTTCCACACCTTTCATGCTACAAAATATTTTTATTCTCTTTTGTAGGCAACATATGCAAATTAGTTGTGGCAGGATCAATTAGTCTATATAACCCACCTTGCCCAATGCCTAGAGCAACCACTTTGTCTTGTAAGTCGGAAACGATGCACTGATTCATGCTAAAATCACTTGTATGTTAGGATTGTTATGTAAGTTGATTGATGGACATAGATTTTTGTTCTTTCTAATTACATGCTTAACTTAATGAACTGCAAATTTGACATCACCTATTCCCTCTATTACACATGATCTTCAATTACCTAGTGAAACAAAATCCATGTGGCTAGAATTGAAGGTTTTAACATATTATTCTTTCAACATGTGAAGTGTTTGGATGTGTTGGAATTAAAGAACCAACAATTGACACTGGCACTATCTTGAAAGGATGCCATGAAGGCATATTCTTCCTCTAAAACATGCTTTGCCTTGACAACTACCACATTAGTCACGACATGCTGCTTCTTATTGTGGGATATGTCATATTGTCTTTTCCAATAGTCCTTTACATACCCAAATTTATGACTATAACAGCACTTAAATTTTCTTTGTGGTTGTGAAGTGGGAGACAAACTCTTAATTTTGCCCTTATCTTGTGCAATAAATGCACTCAGAGAATTTCCAAATGTGGATTCATCCATCTATATTTGCCTATGTTCTTTTTGTAACAAGTGTTGATGTTATTAGCAGCGTCGGGCTGCTTCTTCCAGCGATCTCCTTATTTGTAATAAATTAAATTATAGCCCTAGGCTATTTAATTTATCAAGACTCCAAGAGGCACGTCTATTGAAAAGATACATCTATTGGTTAAGGCAAACAAATCATAATGAAGAGGCACGATTTTCTATCAAGGCCGACCTTGATACGAATTTGTGGAGGCGCGAATTTCAAAGAGAGCCGACTTCTTTGTTGGAGACGTGATGCTTCAAGATGGCCGACATGATGCTTTGTAGAGACGCGACCTCTCCCTCTAAATTGTATATATACTCGATGGCATATTCATTTGTAGATCATCAATCAGATTTCTATTGTTCGTCCTTCATCAAGTGCGTGTTCTTCAAGGCAGTTCAATATTATCACAGTCTGAGTTTTACATCAGCGATTTGTCTTCTTGAGTTGGCTGTGTTGCATCATTTATTGATGCTTGTATTTGGCCTTCATATCGGCCTCTTGTAAAGGAGACTTTCATTGTTGATATTCAATATATAAGTGATATATTGTTGCTGGGTTTTTCTCCCTCAAGTGGAGGGTTTTCCCAGGGTATCTGCTGTGTTATTGTGTTATTTTTGAATTAAATTTCTGTGCTATTAATCTGATCCTAAAACTAACAAGAAGTGTATAATAATTTTCTCAAAAGTTAGGAGGACTTTCACAAACAAGTGTAAAGACTTCTCGAATGACTCAAAGGATGGTGGCATGCTATTGATGGTCAAAGCCAACATTTCATCTTCATCCACCTTTATGTTTATAATGGTGAGTTGATCCCTTCGATGCTTCATTTTAAGGAGATGCTCTGATAGAGACCCAACCTTATTGAATTTGATGGAAAACAAGTGCTTCAATTTTAAAACTTGGCTTCTTTTTGAAGTTTGTTATTTGTATTCAAACTATTCCATAGTGCGTTGTAGATGTAGCATTACAGACCTCAAGAATAAAGTCATCAAACATCAAAAGTTTTAACAAGACTAGGTTTTCCCCATGATGCTTGTCATAATCCTCAAGGTTTGTTGTAGGTCTGTTTTCATTGTTTAAAATTTGATCACACATCTGAGTATCTTGTGACTCTATACTTAATTAGTTTACGAGCATTTAATAGAACTAATTTTTTGATATTGGCCATTGCAAAATGAAAACAAATATGTTCCTATATTTTTCAGACCTCTTTAAGCCCAGAAAAAATTTCGATTTATTTTTCAGATCTTAAACCCATGAGTGGCTTCTCAAAAATGCAAAAAGTTAGACTTCTTTAGTACCAAAATAAGGTAGAGGTTTAATCAGACAGAGATTTATGCCATTTTCATTTGCAAGGGATAGGATATGCATGCCTTTGAGAAATGATACTTTCTTTAAATAACCACCTTAACTTGCCTTTAATTGTGATTGGATGCCCTCAATGCAATTGGTTCCTTTATTAGACACCTTTATAGACTATAAATGATTTGCAACTGTAAACATGGGTGCAAATAGGTGTGTAATTCATGGATGCAAATGTTGGCTTGGCATGTTATTCATGATTGCAAATGTTGGCTTGTTTGTGAGTTATTGCATGACATTTCCTTCTTCACATGGCCTTCCTTCACTTGATTTGTCTTCAACATTTCTGACTTGTGTTTCCTTCACACATAATTGCAATTTTGACATACATTTGTGTTGCAAATGCCTTAACACGCCTATGTTCTCCCATCACATAGTCTGTCCGGTGACTTTCTTCAAATGCTCATGAGCAATGCTGCGATGTTTGAGTTTCCCCAACACTCAACTTGCTTTAATACCAATGTTGGTATGGATTGACAATGGAGAAATGAGAATGAGAGAAGAATGAGGCACTGCATATGTGCCTGATTTTTATTTATTATATCAAATGGGGGTTTCAAAACAATTATAACTTTATTGATGAGATTTAGGTGATATTCACTTGGTAGAAACCATGTGGTAAGAGTTTATTGATAGTCTTCTTTGTAGTGGAATGTGGTGAATTATAGAGTTTCTAGTATTGCAGTGTAGCGTTTTATGACGGTTAACACGTGGTAATGATGTGACAATTGTTGTGGTGCATCATGCATGGCTTGTATACATATGTAGATGTTTTGATAGCCACCACAAGGTCTCTAGAAGAACTCACCGTTACAAAGCTATTTATTACTCGTTGGAAGCATGATTAGTGATTTAGGCTTACTTGTGATAGAATTGGTGAACATGTGAGCGTGATTTAGGGTTGGGTAATGTCTTGGAAGATTGTACAAGGCTCACAAGCTATTTGGAGCAAAGCTGTAATTGCATGTGCTATCACAAGCATGCAAGCTGGTAGTGATCGTTTCAAAAAAACATATTGACATCGATAGTGTAAAGGCTGTAACTATTGTTTTATTGTGTGCGGCAATGACAGTTTAAAAGGAGCTTGCCCATGTGGAGATCTATTACTTATGATAAATGTGGTAAATTGATGTCACATATATATGGAATATGGTTACATGAATCTTGGTTTTCTATGAGTTAGTTATATTGTAGTGTTACCTGGGGACGCGTCCCCGGGTCTAAACCTCCCCGTCCCCGTCCCGGAAATATCTCGGGGACAAGGGACTCCCTGGGGATAGCAGTAGTGTACTATGTTTAATATCACATAATGAATTCTGAATTTTGAATGCATATTGAATATTGACAATGAATTCTTAACACAAATGTTATATGCTAAATTTCTATAATGTATATATGCATGCTTTATCCATGTTTTCATATGAATATTTGAAGTTTCCCTATATATTTTAAATTTTTCTATATTTTATATAGCCGTCCCCTTGCCACCCCCAAATTTGGCCTAAAAAATCGGAAACTTGGGGACTCGTCCCACTGTCCCCATCTCGGAAACTTGGGGTAACACTGTTATATTGTGACAATTGGTATTCTCATTAATACATCTATATATAACAGCTTGTGTGAATGTACCAAGGTTACTCAAGGTTAAGAAATCATTGTAATAGACATTGAATATAGTTGTTTATTGTTGGTGTATAAACACTTGATAGATTGCAAAAGAAGGGTATGTTATAGATTGAGACTTTGTGTAAGGTTTTGACAAAATTTATTGTATTGAACCAGTGTTGATTTTGAATAATACAATTGTGAACATCTTTGGGTGACAAGTTTTCTCTTGTAAGGGTTTCCCACATAAAAATGTGTGCCGTAATTTCTAATCCTTTTGTACATGTATTTGGTTTTGGTACATCATGTTGATTGTTAATTGAACATATAATCTTAAGAATTCATTATTCTAATTTGTGGGTCCTATATAACAAGGGTGAAAATCCTTAACAACAATGGGATGTCGTGTTTATATAAACATACACTTATTAAATTTAATTGTATATTTAATATCTACCCTCTTAATGTTATGGTAATACATTTGATATATTTATGAGACTTAGGGCTAGCTTTTGCACATTTATTATGGCTGCTGGGATTTCAAAGGGTTGACCTAATGCATGTGCTAAGATATGATGTCTTAATAAAATGTGCAACACATCAACAAATCATCTTTAGTGGAATAATATTGAATTTGTTTAGATTTGAATGGGTGTATGATGTTACAATTATATAGCATGCGTAATGAATGTGAGCCATAGTGACTTGTATAGGATAATACTATGGAATTTATGAGTATACAAGTAGTAAGGATGCAATTATACATCTCTTATATGGCACAACGGATGACATGTCTTTTTCCATAATAACTTTCTTAACCTTTTATGGATAGTTGTAGTATTGACATATGCTTTTCTAATATTGTGTATTTGTGTAAGCTAGCTTTGTATCTACCTGTTCAATTGCCTACAATTGTTCTAACTTGTTGACTTCAAGTTTACCACTATAGTTGTTTTCTATTTGGGAATTGATTTGGTTCTCTTTGTTCTATGTGCACACATACACTTGTATGATTATTATTTGAGAGCTATAATGACAACCTTTGGCTCTAGAGCGACAAATGTAGAAAAAGTTCGAAAATTCTATTTGAGGGAGAAGTGAGAATCATGGAGCATTAAGATTTTTGCTATACCCTTAGTAGGCGAGAACCATGCAAATTAAAGATAAACTTACAAAAGGTGTAAGAACAACCATAGTGAATATGTTGACAAATTCATGGTGAATCAAATGAAGCTTTGGTGGAAATTAAATGAGAAGGATTTTTTTTTTGATATGTGAGGGTTCTATTGGGGTTCTTATATACAAAGTACAGCCAAAGAAGATGGCTATATGCCAAACAAAAATCCAATTCCATGAGCCAAGAGGATTGGAGAATGCAAAATATGAGCATGCTTGTTGAAAAGATCCCAATTGACAAATCCAAAATACAAAAGAGGTGGGGGGCAGCCCATCCCATCCACAACTATATAGCAATATTGTAATCAAGAAAGGCTTTAGCTTTCCAAACCTTACCCTTGAATCACCTATAGAAGAAGCAACCATGCACCGCTTGTTGGTGAATATATTTGTTTTGTCAAACCTCATTATTTATTGGGGTAAAAATCCCGCTTCAAGATGGTGAGGCTGCCTTTATTGAACACCAAAGTTTCAAAAGAACATGCAATTTTATGTTTTACAATGATTTATTGAGATGGGGGTTGTGGGGGATTGTTGGTAATAATTGGAAAAGGAAAGTTTGGCAAATGCGTGTAGAGATAGTGTGTTAAGAGTAAGAAAGTGTACAGATTCAACAAATAAAATGGTAGAGTTTGATTAATCATTACACAACAATGTTTATGAAATGGGAAGATGGATAGCTTTATAACAAATATGGAGGTTTACAAGAAGATTCCAAAGACACAACAAAGATATCTAACATAAGAAAACACTATTGCATCCAATGTAAGAAGATACCTTAACAATTCCACATAGAACATAAGAAACTAATACAAAATTACTTCTATCTTAAGAGTCTCAAAAGCTTAAGGTCTTTTGTTTTATGAATGAACTTCACAAATAATCCTTACAAGTTCAATACCTTGTACAATGATTAGGCTTTACATTTTACTGGAAAATTTTCCCTTTCTCCTATAACCACCCAATTGCCCCATATTTGGGCTTACAAATGATTTTGGAGTAGATTACAATTGAATTTTGTACACAATCACCACAAATAAAATGTTAACTCATGATGAAATTTGATGTGCATATTTCTATTATAACATTGGTCAAGCAATTAACCTATCTTCTTTGCTAGAATCTAGAGGTTTGAGGGTTTGCATGCCAAAGGGTGCAATCTTGCTAGGGGGGATTGGGGAATCTAGAGATTGGGAACTTGGAGGAATTTCGAGCACATGGGGAAAAACAAAAGTTTGTAGGCCTAGGAAGGTAGATGAGTGGGACAACAAAAACTTGGGGGATCAGGATACTTCACTCACTAGTTTTGCAAGAAGGAAGATGTTATGGAAAATCTCAAAGGTTTGAAAGCTTAGATGAAAGTTTACATTGAGAGGGGATGGCAATTAGAGTTTTGGAATAACCAATGCTAGAGGGATGAGGGAAAGAAAACTCGAAAGCCCACCAACATTGCAGGGTTTTGGAAAATTGCATACCAATTTTGTAGGAGAGAAAATGATATGGAATTCCCCAAAGGTTTGAAAGTTTGATTGATAGTTTGTACCAAGGGAGGTTAGAACTTAAGGATTAATGCTATGAGTTTGCCTTGGAAAAATTTGATGTGCAAAATCTATCGGATCTGCATGGTTTGAGGATTTGGGATACTTGATGCAATTTAGAGAGGGGAATTAAGAAGTCTAGAAATCTGCAAGTGGTTATTCCAAAGGCAATTGGGGATAGGGATTTTTGGCAAATTCAATATCATAGTTTTGAAGGAAAGGATAAACTCAAAAACTTGAGGAGGTTTAGGAAAATGGGAAATTGATTGCTAGTGAGTGAAGAGATGGTTTGAAAACCCATGAGTGACTTTAAAATAGGAAAATTGTTGGGGTTTGGAGTTTGAGGAATTCTAGATTCTATAAAAGTTCACAAACTTGTTTCTTAGTGGAGATTGGGACTCAGGGAAATCAAATCCTCCAAGATTAGTACAAAGGGGGAAGGGGAAATCTAAAAACATTGTGGGGAACAATGGATCAAAAAGGTAGGAAACATGATACACACTTGGTAGGGGAATGAACTTTGAAGAAGAGCAAGCCGACTCAAGGAAGTTCAAAAGCTTGTTAAATTGAGACTTTGGAGAATCGGGAAATTGAGAATTTGGAGGAAAAGGTGGACAAGGCATATCTTGAAAAATCTGACCAAGGCTATGAATTGATCAAGGGATGCTCACACTTGGAAATTTGACATTTTTAGATTTAGTCACATGACAAAAATATGAAGAGAGGCAAAACATGACACTTGAACAAAAATTGACCAAAGGGGTTCAAGAATAAGTGCCAACATCTTTATTACCTTTTAGGAAAGCAAGGACTGGGAGGTTAGAAGGACAAGGTATATCCTACAATGAAGTGAGGGAAGGAAATGTCTAGGATTCAAAACTTCAAACAGTTTGAGATCGTGAGCAAGGATTGAGACTTGAAGATACTTAATATCATAGTGTAGAAGGACAAGAAAACCTCGAAGCCTTTTGGGAGTTGGGGGATGGGATTCATAATACAAAATTGAAAATCCTCTAGGAATGGTGCAAAGAAAAGTTCATAAGCCCATTAAAGGGCAATAGATATTGGAACTTTGGAATTGCATGAAAGGCATGCAAGAGGGTGTTGGGGTTTGCACTTTGAGCTTGATGCTTATGTGATACATAGTTAATAGATTCTTGGAGGCCTGAATTTTAACAAGCATAAAGCTAGTAGGAGTTGGGGATTGAGATTGTGGGTAAATGATAGCAATGTAGACAAGAAAGCTAGTAAGTGAAAACTTGAAACATTGACATATAAGACAAAGGGGAGAATGAGGGGATGAAAAGAAAGCATGATGGTATGTAGAGGCTTGAAACTTTGATGAATAGGACAATGTAGGGGGTTCAGGGAATAGGGAGATTGAGAGAAAAGTACTCAAGGGAAGGTTCGAAACCTCACTCAAAGCTAAAATCCAACCTAGAGACCTTGAAACTTAGAATTTTTTTAACATTTTGACATTCAGGGAAATGCCAAGAACTCATAAAGCTCTATTTTTTTTTATTAAGGTAGGTCCCAACAAAAATTCAAAATTAAGGTAAAAAATGAGGATAACACTTCCCTAACCGCTCACCTCAAAGACTCACCCAAACCAATTGGTGCTTGAGCGAACTCTCTTGGTATCAAAATTAAACCCTCGAGATACAAACTATTTTCTTTCTTGCTTGTTTTGGGATACCATCTGATAGTGAAGGCATGTAGAATAGATTGGAAATTTCTAGTTTGTTGTTCTTGTGGGTGATCTTCAAAGAATTGACCACCATTGTCTTACCTACACATAAAGCTTTTGGGTCCTCCTTTTAGTGGTAGGTTCTTTCCTAAGGACACACAACACCTCTAGCAAACCCAACATGGTTAGCTCGTAATCTCCTTCACTTGCAAATGCTCCTTTAACCTAGCCATAAAACAATATTTGATTATGGAAAAACTGTGTGGAAGATCCATTCTTTGATGGGTTTGGATTATATCATGATTTTCAGCTTGTTTTTGAAGTTGCGAGCAATTGAAGAATGTGAAAAAAGCAACCTAGTATTTTTTAACCCATTTGGGCCATGAACAAACTTAATATAATGTTGGGTTTGGCATCTTGGTAGGAAAAGATGTTTTTAAGTCCACCTCCTTGATAAAATGGATCTACACCATGCTAGTTTTTTAGCAAATTGAATTATATGTCAACACTATATAATATTTTTATCTAGACACCTTTAAAAGAAATAACAATTAGAATATGAAATTCAATAGTAAAAATAACAATGGAAGTTTATTTTTATTATCATTAACTTTGAAAATTTATGTTTCAAATCAAATGGCATAATGCTTATCTAAGATAATTCTAGACATGGCTACTCTTACCCTAGGAAGAATTTTAGTGGTTCAAACCCTCTTAGCTATGGCATATTTTAGATGAATTTGTTTAATCAAATGCAACATGTGCCCATGCACTAATGCCTATGTACCACAGTGATGCCCATGCATCATAGCCCTAGCCAAGACAAGCTCAGGAGTACATTGTACCTTGAGTTGGACACACACTGCATGTCCCTTCTCCTATGTTGATTACCCACTAACCTTCTCTTGTGAGTGATCTCCATGCCATTTCTAGGTCTCACATGAATTACTTTTATAATATTTCAAGGGGTTGTTTTCAAGCCATCACACCTTTTCATAGAGTTAAATTTGTGTTATTTTCTCCTAGGAGGTATTCACTCCTTGGTTTTCACCTGATAATCACTTACTTTCTAAACCTTTTTCAGAGGTTATTAAACTTTTTCCTTTCACCTTTATTTTTAACTTAAGGGTAATTACATATAACTCTTGTTTTATTTCATTTTAATCTATCTCCCTTTTAACCAAAGGTATAAGTAATTTATTTTAATCCCCCTTTTAACCAAAGGGTCATAATAATCTTTAATTTTTTACTTGGGAAAAAATTCACAACATTTCTCTCCTTGTAATTAACTGTTGCCCTCAGTACACAAGGTGCATCTGTGTCACAATTCACAAAATACCTAATCAATAAGTGAAGATATTGATTAGAAATGTATTTGTTCTTTTCTCATGTAGCACTATCAACATCATAGTGACTCCATTTTACTTTTACTTCATTGTTGATTCTATTTCTTAAAGTTGCAGATCTTCTTTCAATAATTCTTTTTTGGTTCAATTTTGAATTCTCAAGTAGGTTCCATCCCCTTGCCATCCCAAAGTTTTGGAACAAACTTGCTGTCCCTGGAAACCCGTCCTCATGTCCCCTTGTCCCACCATGCCGGAAACTCGGAGAAACACTGGTTTTACATGTACATTGAAAGGAGAAAACAAGATTAAAAAGAACAGCTATAGGATAAAATGGACAAAAGCAATGAAACTATACTATTTGGATACAATATTTTGGTCTTGGTCAAAGTGGTGAATTTCTGAGGCTGAAATATTTTGCTTCATAGTTGGATGATATTTCTTCTATGACACAAGGGTGATAATTTCCTGTGAACTTAGAATTTGCAAAAGCTGCCTCAAAAGCATTCATCATAATGAAGTAGTATTATTATGCTATACTTTAAAGCATATAACTTGAAATATATCTATGCCTAACAACTCGGGAGACCTTCAAGATGCTTTGCATGCACAAACTTTGGGATGCCAGTATACTGTCTCATTGCAGAATCATTCCATTGAAAGACTTCTGCCAACAGAATTTTTAGGAATTTTGTTGACTAGAAAATTGTCTCTACTTTCAAATTACTTTCGCATTGTATGGAGATACAAACGATGTGGGATGGAACTGGTTCAGTAAAGCTGATTCTGTATTCATACAAGAGAAGATATGGGTATAACTGATCAAAATTGGTTTCTCATGTCTTATCATGAATTATAAAGTTTACTTCAGACCTGATATACTTTCCTTCACGTTTACAATGATTAAAACATAATTTTGGTATATCATGTATTCATGATGTTGTAAGCATATTTTTCCTTGGCTACATATCTGTCTAGATTTTTGTCTGAAATAATTGTTTACTGCATAGTTTGAGGACTCTGTGAGTCCTGGAAAAGACTCTTGGGACTCGCCAGTCCTAGGGCTCACTGAGTCGACTTGCCAAGGACTCTCGAGCTGAGTCTTGGAGAGTCCAAGCTAGGACTCCCGAGTCCTGGCGAGTGACTTGCACGAGTCCTAGAGTCGGACTCCCGAGTCCCAACTTAGGACTCTTGGCATCGCCTGGAAACAATGAGTATGAATATTTAAAACTTGTTTTTTGTTTGTTTTCTTCATTTGAAAATTTGAAACTATGAGTATGAATGATGAAATTTCAAATATTGAGTGCTTGAAGATCATATAACATGTGTAATATTTGAATTATGAGAAATTGATAATCAAATTAGGCTCTTATGTTCTCTAACTGCATTAATTTATTTTTGCTTTTTTGTAAAACTATGGTTTTCTTCTTTGTCGAGTCCTAGCCGAGTTTTTTGCCGAGTCCCGAGTCTGAGTCCTATTTTGGGCTGCCAAGTCCGTGCCGAGTCCGAGTTTTCAAACTTTGGTTGACTGTTTTCTGAATTTGTGCTCTATCAGGTTTTTTCAGAAGCAATTTATGCTTCCAATTCTTTTTCTGTTTCTATATGATTCTGTTCCTAAGCTCATTTTGTACTCCTCTATGTTAATAAATCTAACTATGTAATTTTCAGAAATGGATATAACAACAAATGGTTTATTAAAACAGGTAGGTGTGGAGAAATTTGATAAAGAATATGCATATTCAATTCGACACAACTATGGAAAGGAGGGGAAGAGAACGGTAAGAGTTGAACTTTATATCTTTAATGCAAATAAATTCAAGTGCAACTCAACCTCAAGTAGCTTAATACGCCGTTTTCCTTCATGGTGCAGGATTACAGTCCTTATTCCTGTCAAAAGATAATTATGTCAACACCTGGAGTAGGAGACCAACATGGTTGCCCTTATCGACATTTCAGGTATTCATCAATGTTAAAATACTTTTGACTCAAGTGTTAGTTTCAACACTCTAATTTCATGCTGTTGATCTCAAAACCTTTGTTCTTTTTGAAATAAAGTGAGGAAAATTTGCGAGCGACACTTGGAAAAATTGGCATTAGTGCGAGGGCAGTTGATGATATCATTCACAAAGTTCGTGATCGTCATTATCAGGTATATGAATTTGGTGTCAAATTGAAGTGCAGGGAAATATTTAATGCATTTTTTGAAAATTCCAGGTATTAAACTGTCTAAGAAATTATCCCTCCAAATTATTAGAGGTTTACTGTAAAAATGTGTGCACAAATAAATAGATAATACATGACCTGTTGATTAAGGAAAGGCTTTGAGCCATGACATAGCGAGACAATGTTTTGAATTTTTAACACAATAGTCTCATGTAAATAGTGTTATAGAGTCTTGTGAACATTAAATGTTATCAGGTTGAGTTTGATATATTCCTGGCAAATATTCATGCTATGGTTGCAAAGTTTCTGATTATCCTATTCTTTCAGCCATTTATTTTTAAATAGAAAACAAACCAATGTAAGTAAAGATAGAATGTTTAACAACTATGATATCTTGGTTTTATTTACTTTCTTCTAATCATCAGTACTTTCTTCTAATCATCAGTCCAAATTGATATAGTAGTTATGAGAAAGTTAGTGAGGGTGAGCTCTATTAGCGTGACATGACATGGGTATAACACATACTCTGAAGCTTTTTGAGGCAGGAAATCCATGGTTTGGGTATGACCACCAAGATCTGTACTTCCATGTAATAGCTTTATATGAAACGTATTTGGGAGACATTTCAAGTTTATATTGCCTTTAACACAGTTACATGGCTCTACTTGTACTCCTAAGGTACAAATCTTATCAAAAAGAGCCCACTTGAATATTTGGCCAAGTCTGTGCAAGACTCATGAATCTGCCATACCATACCCCCCAATAGGCTTGCAGTGTATGTATTGCCAAGGAAGGAAAGACACTCTTATTAATCACTTTTAAAACTGCAAAACAAGGGTTAATCTTCAGCAGCATTATGTTTTTCTTCATAGCTTCAGAACTGGGGAGCATTTTTCAAACATTTTCTGGTTTTGTTTTCATCAGCAGTACCAATCATGGAATGGAATTTTTCTCATCATAAAATAGGAATTTCTTAGATATTTTGGGGAGGGGGTGAGGGGAAGGAGTGAAATTTCAAATTCATTATGTGTTTTCTAATTTTTTATTCTATCTGGTGTTAGTTGATTTATTTGGAGTTTTTTTTGGGCTTCCATATACTAGTCCGATTACAAAACAGGTGGCATTTGTATTAATAGAGGGTGACATTTTGGGAATGAATACTCTAATTTTTCAACTTTATTTGGAGATTTGGTTGGTTGAATCCATTCCATGACAGAAATATGTGCCATGCTTTTTCTACTCTGTTTTTAACAGCCATACATAATATATAACAATTGATTCCTGATTCAGTGATGCACACTCCTATGATCCAATGCTGTTTCTCCAAGAACCGCATTTCATCCAACAAAATTATATTTTAATCATAGACATTATGTAGTTACATTCCAAGTGGAAGAGCTTTTGCTTGGATCCTTATTTCTTGCCCATCAATGAGATTATTATCCTGTTGCAAATGAGATAAGCAACACAATCATTGTTAAAACTTAAAACACTCAGATGCCATTGTATCATTCATTGTTATTTTTTTCACAAAATGATAGTGCGGTAAAATTATAGCCTTTTTAGATACCCAGAGACAACAGCTTTAAAATTTGCTTATTTAGCATTCTTACAATTTAATTTGTGAGGTGTTCAATGTATTGCAATAATCAAATTGCACAACAGTTTTAGTTTATCTTTGGTATTTTTGGAAATATTTTCTTAGCTTTGATATTTTCCCACTTGAATTTTAAGGTAATGAATTTAAGACCCTTGTATAATTTTATTGGAGGCCTTTATTTATTATTCTTTTCATATGTAGCTACCTGAACCTTAAATGAAATAGTTAGTGCAATCACTCCACTTTCGTGCTCATTGAAGTTTAGTGTAAAGCTACTTGGATATATTCTTTCGTAGAAAGTATCAGCTTTCCCTTTTTAATTTATTTGAAACTAATTTTGGCTTCCAAGCAATCTGACTTTTATCTTGTAAGACACCATATACATGCATATGATTGTCAAAGTGATGTCTGGTTTTCCTTATTCATCAATGATAGCGAATGATGGTAGTATGTAAAATGTTTTGATCCAGGGCCTAGGGTAGAACTTGGGACAACTCAATCAAAGAAGTTCAAGTAGGTTATATGTGGAAATGGTTTGTGAGCATGATATAGCTTCAAATATGCATAGTACAAAAGAATAAGGAAAACAAAGAAGGCAATTGACAACTGAATTAGAACTATAACAACAAACTTGTATTATGCTAGTTTTTTATGTTATCTATGAGAACACGTGTGTTATCTATCTCTTGATCACATCATCATTCTACAAAGAATGGGTATGTACAATAATATACAAGGAGGGTAAAATATGAAGTGTCAGTTGAATCCATGTCGTTTCATCTTCGACTTCAATTTGCACAATGACTGACAATTGCCAAAGACAAGTCAAGCTGTGTGGTATCGTGGAAGTTGAGTTAGGACTTGTAGTTTGGAACATCAGTGTTAACTAGGATGGGAATTTTATTGACAAAATCATAAAGGCTGTTGAGCAACACTCTATATTTTTAGCATGTTCTAGTGACCTAGATCCTTGTAGATCGGTCACCCTTCCTTGAAGAGCAATAGTCCCCATTGCATGCAATTTTAGTAAAAGATGTGGGAAAAAGATAGCAACCTTTGCCTCTATGAACTGTTTTCCTTGGGAAGGAACTTGACTTGCTTTGACAATTTGGAAGATAGGGATTTATGTTTCTTGTCTATTTGACCTTGGCATGATGAGTTGATCCAATTTTGTGGGAAATGCAGCATTTTGGATTCATCTTTGTAAGTTGAAGTGTTATGCAGCACCTAAAGTATTCAACAGAGTTAGAAAGTAATGGTGCAAGAGTTCTGTATTGAAGATTGGATGCAACCTAAGGTATGAAGGTAAATTAAGCCAAGATTGTTTTCTTACGAGTAATCATAATTGTCATCTTTGAGAATCTATCTACTAGAAAAACACAATCATTATTATGCTTGGTAGTAGGGTATCCTGAAAGGAAGTCCATGGAAGTAGATCCCCATGGTCACTTTGGTATTGACAGAGGTGTGTACAAACCTTGCTTCTTATTAACTGCTTTGGCAATTGCACATGTAGTACAAGATGTATAGATGACAATTGACCTAAGCCCAAGGTGTGGCCAAAAGTACTTCTGCAACAATGTAAGAATTTTTCCAACCCTAAAATGTCCAAGCTAGCATAGGAATCTATCATACAAGTAGCTTTCTGGAACCTAAATACCAGAAATCAACTTTTGATATATACCTGAAAACTCTTTGTTAGAAGGATAC
>VDFB02123555.1:0-14762 GCA_007258455.2 Sequoia sempervirens | reverse complement strand
ATGTAATTAGAAAATATATATATATTTATACATATTTATTTAAAAATGATATTTATTTAAATGAAATTTATGTTGTTAATTAGTGCATGCAATACACAAGTAGGTGTTTTATAATAAAAGATGATTTTATTAGAAGGATTAAAATTTCTATCTATATTTGTTTGTGAAATTTGAGTTAACAACTAGTTTTAATTTCCTTATGGTTTGTAAATAGAAATATATATATTTTAATAAAAGCATGCAAATGGATGAGTTAGTAAATCTTAAAATAAAATGACTTAAGAGAGAAAGTTGATTTATATTTAAATGGATATTGTGTTATTAAAATATTTAATGTGCAAGTAGAAGATTTTATAATGCAATGATTGTAATAGAGAAATTGAGTTTATTATTATTATACGAAACTGTGGAATTGAAGTTAAATAAATAGTTTTATTTTATTTCCTTATTATTGCAAATGGAATTATATTTACTTTGAATAATTGCATGTGATGAGATTAATTGTTTTCAAAATGATTTATTATGTAAACAAGAAATAGTTATTTTAAAAAGATATGTTTTTAAATCAAAGAAGTAAATGTTTATTTTATTATTATTTAAATGCAATTAGGGAATTAAATATTTGGGTTTAAATTTCATCTTTGTTTGAAAGAGACGTTATTTTTTCAGCTTTATTAAGGCAATAAATTATTGAATGTTAAAGAAGGAAGTGGATTTAGGAAATACAAATATAGTTTTAATTCTTGTTTGATTGCCCTTCTTGAATATACACTTCTTCTGTTTTCATTTTGGGGAAGTTGATTAGAAGGGTTGTTAAGTCTTCCAGAAGGGATTTAACTTTTGGGGTTGCATTGTTATGTTAGTTAATCGTTGTTTTGCTTTGGGAAACACGTATAGTGTATCCTATTGTCTTACCTAGTTTTCATGAACCAAGTTGGTTTGTGCCTCATTTGGAAGGAGTGGATTATGTGTTTTGTTGCCTCCAGTGTTCAGAGAGTGTTTTGACTTTTGTTGTCTCCAGTGTTTGGAGTTAACTTTCATTTTGTGTTCCTCCTAGAGTTGGAGTGGTTTTATCTTGTTGGTATACACTTGAGATTCCCTTGGTGATTGGTTTTGGTTGGTATGTGGTCAAGTAGAAGAGTGGCTTCTGTTAGGGGCCAGAGCCCAAAGAGGTAAACTGGGAAACCTTCAGAAGTGGTTTAATCAAGTGATAACTAAATCAATGTACTTAGAAGTTAGGTAGTATTTCACACTAATTAAGATAATTGAGCCTCAGTCGTGGATGCAAGGGCTTGTTTAGACTTAGCATGGGATGGGAAGGCTTGGAATGGGAAGGTCATGTATCTTGTCCTTACGAGAGGTGTTTGATTCCGCATGAGTGAGCATGGGTGTTGGGATTCGATAAAGGCCACCAGGGAAACTCATAGTGGGGGTCGGAGCCTATGAAGATTCCCAGAGGAGATCCCATGATGAGTTGTGTGATGACATTGTTTCTATGACAACCGTTGGTATTTGGTTTTATGTGTATAAGTACTTTGTCACACCATGTATGTTTTATTTCTGGAAGCAATGTGACTTATGTTAGTGATGTCAGAGTTGTACTTGTGTTATTCTTATGGTTGTATGGTTCATGTGATTGGTTGTGTCAGTGTGAGTTAACCTGTGTCTAGAGGTTGATGGTCTTGTATAGATTCCTCGTTACTCCCCAGCACCTGGGTGAGTTTTCAGGTTGGTTGGGTGGAACGTGCACCTTTATCTGTTGGATTTTCTTCTTGTTCATGTGGACAAGATTTCCAATTGGAGAGCTCGTGGGATCTAGTTTCTTTTCATGCTTTATTCATTTCAGTTGATCTTGTAATTTATTACCCCTCATTTGTTATCAAGGTGGAAGATGTAATTTGTAGCCATGGTTATTGGATTTACCTCATTCAAGGAATGAGAGTTGTAATCTTATTGTTAAGTGATTGTAATTGAAAACATGTGGTATCTCTTATGCCTTGGATGTAATTTTATCATGTTTGGAATGTATGTGATTCTTAATTTATTAAGTAATTAAATGTGATGTTGTCAATTCATGTTTCTTATTTGGGTTTTAAGTAATCTCAGTTTCGTAACCTTAGAGGTTGTTGGCAATGAGTAATGAATTTTTATATTATTTGTACTTAAACAAAAAAAATTAGTATGTTTGTGTAGTTAATTGCAACTTTCTCTAGGGTTGTGTGGTAGGGCATTATAATTGATTCTTTCTATTTTAATTGTTAGGCCTTGTGATTTGTAGATTAATAAGGCCCATGCCATTTTAAGAAGAATTCTATAAAATCCCTCTTGGCTTCTTAGGATGATGAGCACATTTGAAGGTTGGGTGTGATCCCAAGGTGGAACTATATAATATTTGAGTTATATACTACAAAAGACAAGGGAAGATTTGGTGGTTTGTAATCTTTTATTATGTGATTGATTCAACTTGACCAAGTGTACCATTTATAAGATTTTTCTACCCACAAATTACAACTTAGCATAACTAGTTGGCCAATACACAAGAGAATATTTGCATCAATTTTCTCATCATATAGATTTGGGCATGATGTTGTAGCTATATTTTTTGCATTACATATTTTAATGTGAATTCCCAATTACAATAACATACATTTACTATGCAAGGAAACTAATTAATTTGATGCAAGAAAATGTATTAAGGAAAAAATAAAAAATCTTTCAAGGTGAGGGAAAAGTTGGAATGTGACATTGGTAGCTCCCAATCTATTAGAGTTGGCTCTACATTCCTTATATTTGAAATTATTGTATGAAAGTTAACTTTTGTTAGTCTTCTCTATTTTCAAGGAAAATTTTGTTTAATGTCAAGTTATTATTTTAAATATTTAGAAAATCATTTCTCTATATATTGCTCCAACACACATAGTCCATGTCCTTCATTAGTGGTACTTGACCTAGATAAATAAAGAGGATTATTAAAGATGCACCAAATAGATTTTGTGTTACACCCTAATTGAGTAATTACTATTTACTATTACTACATAGGGAAAATATGAGTGTAATATGAATTCTGGAGATTAATAAATTGTGCTTGTATTTTGTTATCAATGTGTTATATGTGAATGTTATCTCATGGAAAAGTACTTCATATATGTGAATGAATGGTTATTGAATTGTTATTCTAACTTTGGAGATGTTTTATGTATATTTCATATGTTATGAACAATTGACTACCATGTGCATGTGTTAGTGGTTGAAGGTATATGTTCAATTCCTCTAGTCGAAGGGGAAGTATCTCTCAAGAGAAGATCTTGGTCGGGTAACTGGTAACATAAACTATTTGAGCATACACACACCACAGTAGAATAATTGAGTTGAGTTAGTTTATAGGATATTGGTAAGTCATCCTTAGTTGATGTGTCTACATTGGTAGAGTTTTGTTTACTATTACATGCATTATTGGGTGATGTTTATTTATTTGAGCTTTAGAGTTTTTTCTTGTACTATTACGATTATATTGATAAGAGAGACGTATGTGGAGTATGTGTATATATATGCACATACATGTCAATGGGATCTAATGACATGTATATGCACATGTATAGATGTACCACACATAAATACTTATCAATATAATGGTAATTGTGAATGGCTATATGTGAATCGAATGTGAACACACACACACACACACACACACACACACACACACATATATATATATTTACACATATGTGTATATGTATCAATATGTACATATGTTGGAAAATGGACATGCCCATACAAATGTATCAATATAGGTATACATACATATACATGTACATAGAGGCATACATACATACATACATACATATGTGTGTGTGTGTTTATTATGTATAAATACTATCTTGCATATACTTATTTATATATCAAATGTATACTTACATTAATGGCTTATGATATATATATATATATATATATATATTTAAATATATATTAACATATATATATATGATGATATTTAAATATATATATATATATACATATATGTGATATTATATATAAATTAATATATATTTAACATATTAGTTATTACTTGAGATCGACTATCATTTATCATGATAGAGGTTGATTATAAGTTGCTTATGATTGTATTTAGAGAAGTCGAGTTTTACTCTTGCTAGCATGTTTTATGGAACATAGATATTTCATTTTGCATTATGTCGATGCATGGTGGAGACTCAGTCAACTCCTATTATAAGATAATATTTGACTTTGTAAAAGTTAAAGCATCATGTATATGAGCTTAAACCAACATTTGTTAAGAAGTGATTAGTCAATGACTTTGTCAAAGTGAATAAATTTCTGAGTCGACTCACACCTAGACTTAGTCGATGAAGTAATGGTGTTGTAAATTGGTTATTGACAGTTTCTAATTACATAGAAACCACACCAAATTTGAGAATAGTGTGGAAGCTTTGGCGCCACCTTTGTTTCCTCATACCTGAAGATGTCCATTGCTAGAGATAATTCGAATTATCCATGTGCATATTTGAATAAGTCTCTATTTGATGTCAATCTAGCAAGTTCGATCTATAGATGTTTTGCTAAGTATGAGCTTACATAGTCGTCACCTTTTTGTTGTGATATATTTGTAGTTGTGCATGGTGTTTGTTGTCCATATCCATGCCTAAATTGTAGGATATGAAGCCTCATGTTTTTGTTTAAATAGCAGAGCAATTTCATTTGAGAGGATGCTTTCTTCTTCTAAGCCTTTACATTATTTTCAGCTTATTTTCAGTTTTACTTGAGAGAGAGAGAGAGAGATAATTATGTCATATTGAGAGAAAGAGTTGTTGTTTGAGTGAAGTAATCTATCAACTTGAGAGTTAGAAGTTCATTGTGGTGTATCTTGAGAATTTATTATCAAGCTTGTTGTTGTTTGGAAGGGGCTGCATTACTGTCAATTAATAGGACAAGCAATAACAGGCATGAGGATATTCTTCTTTGTTATTTTAAATTATGAATGAATTGTTCTCCATGTATGCTTGAATTGTCTTTTCCAAGTACTTGCATTTAGAGAATTTAGAATGTCATTGAAAAGGGAATAGAATATTTATTGTTGTTTTTATGATGTGCTTGTATGTACTCCATAATAGGAGATTGGTGTTTATCATAGGTATTATATACTAAATATGATTGAACATGAGTGGCATATGTGTTACTCTTAGCTAAGTTATTGATTTAACTAGAATAGCTTGTGTTTACTCCTAGGATAGTTTATCCAGTATGGAAGGGAGCTTGTGTATTTACTTGCTAAGTAGGTTTATTCCAAGTATGTTTAAATGGTGATAGGTTATCTCTAGGGTGATAGATTATCCATAGAAAGAAATACTTATGTGTATTTTAAGATGGCCTTAAGTCAAATCGGCCTTGAGTAGTGTATGTGATATGTAGTAAATCGCCATATGCTTTATGTTTTCTGCTGATACCTTTTTCATACTGTTAGACCTATGATGTTTTGTTGGATACTTTGATCGCTGGTTTTGAGCGATGATGGATTATTCTGTGACTTGATGATACTTTGTGTGATGATTATTGTTTTCAGACATGATATGATTTAGTGTAGATGTTTACTTTTAGTTGTTATGGATATGCACATGCTTATGATGAACTAACAATATTTATTGAGTCAGTTTTCTGTGAGTGTATTGGTGTGGAGGAGAGCGAAGTCATTATCCCTTTCGCTTACTTGGTACCACAACGATATCTATGATTTTTTTCTCCTTGCGGTGTGTGTTTGTTTAATGTTTTATATATATATATATTTGTATGCAAGTTATTTGCTTGGTTGCAGGATTTACAGGTACATGACACCGACTCCACCTGTGTAATGAGTCTGGCGTGTGAGACTCAGCGGAAATGTTGAGCGGGGAGATAGTAGTTAGGTTTATCCTAGTCCGATCTTTATATGAGTCTTAGCCCACATTTATGGAGTTTTCGGTTTGAGTTATAGAGATTGCGTCTTGTATTTTCTATACGGACAAAACATTTTGAAAAGGTAAATGTTGGTTAATTTTAATGTTAATTATTATGCTTTAATTTTTGTTATTTAAATTAATATTTAAATATGATTGAAATTTACCTACTTGATTATTTAATACATTAGTTAGTTTATTTAGTTAAATAGTTGGTCTTAAAAAGATTTAACTATTTTAAATAAATTAATTAATTAAATTAAATTATTAAGTGCATAAATTATATTGTATTTGAATGAATTAGAAAATTAGAAATAAAAATTAAATAGAATTGCATTATGATTTGAAAGAAAATTGATTTACAATTTTTAAATTTAATAAATTAATTTAATTACATGCAAAATTGAAATGGCAAAATTCTTAGAAGTGGAGAATATTTTCTCAACAACTTCCAGGCATGTGTGTGGTCTTACATGATTGCAAGGTTGTTGAAAATTTCCGAGGTTGTGAGGATGCAGAGTTTTGCAGGGTTATTGAATTACCTCGGGGGAAATTTTGGGCGGCAAAAAATTCTTTCTTGTGTTAAAATCCAATTTTCTTAGAGGATTTGTTATTTCCTACGGGGTTGTATATTTGTGGAAGATCTTTTGGTGGAGGATCTTTCAAAGGATCTTAATTGATTGGTGATTTTGGATTGGGTTTTGTTATGCAGGAAAGGTTTGGAGGTTCACGAGGAAACAAAGGCAACAAAGCATCTCTCTTCATTTAGTTAACAAAGAGATACAGTGTGTTTTCTTGTTAAATTTGTTTCTCTTCTTTTTGTTGAAAGAAAATTTAGAGAAAAGATTTGTATTAAATTTTACTGTGTGCTTCTCGGAAAATTTTGTAAAGGTTTTTATTTAAATGGAGAAAAGAATTATAGTAAATTCTTTGCTGTTATATATTAGAAATTCTGTGAAGTTAGTTTCAAATAGTAGAAAATATACTGTGAAATTTATTAAACCATAGAGGGATTCTTAAAAAAAATAAAAATCTATCTATTTGATATGAAAATCAATTTGGAAGTTATTTTATTAAAAATCTCTATATTTTTCTGGATAAAATAATTATGTCTGTTCCCTGTTGAAAACTTTTATCAGAATAAAAATTTCTGTATGTATTATTTAAAATTGATTGAACTTTTATATTTATATTTATTTATAAATATAATATTTTGGGGTTTTTATTTTATTTTATGAAATTAGTAAACCCTATTTATCGCCGTACAGGTGGATTTTAGAATAGACGATATTCTCTGTTCATTTTTTTTAGAAAAATTTCTGAACTCGCAATTTCCCGTCGGGCGAAATTCGTATGATTGAAATTTAAAAAAAAAAAAATTAATAAAATTAGGGGAGGTTTGAAACCCTCCCCACGCCCCATAGACAGGGGCGTAGCTGTCAAGGCTGCGTACAGTAGCCAGGGGCTGCTGGGCGTAGCCCTGGCAGGGTTGCGACCTCCACAGGGAGGCCCGTGGGAGCCATGTAAACTTTGCTGTGAATTTAAAACAAAGTTTGGTGTTTAATGCGAATTTTCATTAATATTTGTTATTTTGATTTTATACATATATATAATATGCAAATTTGGTATATTGTTATTTATTTAATTCATTTTATAATATTTAATATATATATTATATATATATGTATATATATATTAAAATATATTTACTATTTGTTATTTTTTTTTTTATTTTTTTTTTAAATTATTATGTTTAAATGATATGATTAAAAGAATTAAAATTATCAAATATCTAGAATTAGATATTTTGTTTGATTTAGATAGTTGTTATAGAATAAATTGTTATTTTGGAATATAAAATTTAAAGTTATGAAATTGGGTAAATTAGAGATTTGATATATTTGTAATGCATAGAAAATGAATTAAATATTGGAAGGTTAATTTTTGGGATTTTTAATGAATGATTTGATTTAGTAGATCCAAAAATAGATATTTGCTTTCTTGATTTGTCTTTATATGTATTCTCTTATGGGGCAAATTGGGAAAACCTATGTTGTGAAAGTCTTCGGAAATTAGTCATGTATTGGGAAATGAAATATTATTTTGGTTTTATAAGTTTGAGCAAATAGAAATTTAGTGCACTAGTTATTTAGAGATAGAAATTAATGATATTTATTGAGGCTTATTTAGGTTATATATTGAAAAGTGCACTTGTTTACCCTAGATAGTGAACTTGAAAACCCTTGTTATGTTTAGGGGAGTGGCTAGTGTGGGGCCTGACACACAAAGTGGTGTGGGGCCAACCACGACTAGTTAAGTAAGTCGATGAAAACAAAGGAAACGAGTAAGATGATCCTAAAACATTTAACAAGATGTGCATTGCCTAAACTTATGACTTTTGAGCTACTACAATGGGAAATTATAAATTAGAAGAGCTGGAATAGCAAATCGGTGTCGTTTCCTTAAGAACATTCGATTCCTGGCCCATATGCAATGGGGCGGGTTTACGTGGGAGGTTACGGGGTAGCTTAAAGTTGAGGGGCGGGACCTGGGAAGAAAACACCTGAGAGGGGTAACCTTTGCATCATTGTGATGACACTCCTCCTAAAGTAATAGTTAACCTTGAGTTTGTGTTTCAAATCAATTGTCAAAATCTGGAAGCAATGTAACCAATAGTTTGTATGTACTAGTGTCTAGGGTTAGTAGAATAGGTCTAGGTAACCTTATTACTATCTCCTAGCACGGGGGGTGGACCTACGGGTACCACATGGTTGGGTGGAACGTGCACCTTACTCCGTTGGGTCCCTAGTTTGTTTGTAGCATTGAGAGCTTCATGGATGGAGAGCTCACACATGGATTCCTTCTATACTTTCATCATTGTATATTGTGAACTTGTAATGTAAAAACATCCCTCAATTGTATAAGAGGTGATCAATGTAATTGTAAAATGTATTTGTAATTTGTACTACCTCATCAGATGGATGAGTATTGTAAAATCATATCAATGCAATGTATGGAAACATGTTTGTACTTCATTATATCTTGAATGGAAAATTTATTAATAAACAATGTTTACTTTATGTTATGATTTATGGTGTGCAATGCGAAATACTTAAGTCGCTTATGGAATACTCAAAGTAGTGTAACGTCATTTAACCTAAGAATGTATGCAATTAATTAACTTAATATTAATACTTAAAAAGAATGCACTTTTTATGATACAATTTACCAGGTTATTAAGGCCGAGGGCACATTACATGATAGATGACCTTCATTCGAAGTATTGAATGAGAACACTTCGGCCAAAGTAGTGTGACTACCTTTGGCTCCACTGTTAGTTCACTGTGATCTAGTATTACATGCTAGTTCCAAATTGTGGGATTACAAGTTCTAGTTATGTAGGACACAACACTATGCTTAGTTGGTTGTCATTATTCGATTACTCTACCAATATCTTTGTCAAAGGGAAGGGTCATCTATCGAATGATAGATGTGTGGGGGACCACATTAAGATTTTGTGGTTGGTGGAAAAGTGCTTGAGTGATGCTTCTCCTCCACAATAGGCGATAGAAGAACCAAGATTTGAAAGGAATGATCCTAGACCATCTTATAGCTATTTGTTCCAAAGCTCATTGAGCTATGCATGCAAATGTATGCATTCTTGTATTTTTGTAACTTATGAATTTATTATAATGATATGGAATCCTTATTCTATTATGTTATGCATTTTTGTTCATATATTCTCAATATAGAAAAGAATTTTTTTTATTGCAATGTCTTGTTACATAGTTCATTTACTCACAAGGTGAAAACTTAGGAATTTTTACTTCATTGAAGGGTTCATTTGTTACATGTGGTATCAAAGCTACCAAGTTTAGCTCTAGAACTTATGAGCTCATCATTCTTTCTATCCAACGTTATCTAATGTTGTGAATTCTTGTGCCAAGATGGTGTGTCTTATATTAATGGCTCGAAAGTCAGTAATAAAAAAGGAGTGCTACCTCAAGGCCAAGAAGGAAAGGGAAGCCATCGTTAGAACAATTGAGGGTACCAACTACGATAATGTTGTCTAGTTGAGTGACACTGAAACCTTTAATCATGCACTCTCTTGAATCAGTGATGTGAAGAGAAAGATAAATATGAAGGCTATGTACAACTACCTATCAACCATCTCACTAGAGAAGTATGAGTCATTACCGCTTTCCAGGGATATGCCCTCAGAAGGAAGTGTTAGTATAGCATTCATTTTTAGGGACCCTAGATTCTTCCATTAGCAGAAGTAATTATAATTTATTTAAGTAACGAGTCTAAGGGATGTGTACCACAGACACCACCAGATGAGAAATGGTCTCATGAAAAAATGTCTAGAAAAATGGTAGACTATATTGTTGATGAACACAATATTGACATTGTGCCTCGTAACTATGTATCAGATGAAAAATCTAAAGGCTATTACCCTTTTTGGGATAGGTACGAACAATGAGAGATGAACATAAAGATAGAGATCAACAATTGTCTTCGTCTATAGGTTATACTCTATTAAGTTATGTGTTAGAGAGTGAATCTAAGGGATACTCTTCACTCGACTATCTGAATTGTCACTCCATGTAATCAAAGGGATATTGAAATCCTCATGAAATGAATAAAATTATGTGTTTATTGAAAAGCATTTGCTTAATCTTATGTGGAATTCTTTGTGTGTATGAATGCCATTTTTATGTTTTTCATAAGATAGTTGATAACATAATTTAGTCTAACATGGATAAACATTCAAGTAAAAACCAATCTTGTAAGGATGGTGAGGACACAAACTAATCCTAGTAGAAACCAAGAGGTTGGCCAAGGAATCGTTGGAGTTGAGGCTAGACTTGACCAAATCTTGGCAAGGTTGGCTAACCTTGAGCAAGAAAGAGTTAAGGATAGGGTAAAGAATGATGTTCCCATTAATGATCATGAGGGAGAAAACTCTTCTCATGGGCATGATGAAACCCATGATCACAAGAGGGAAAAATCACCTATGCCATCTGAAGAAAGGAATAAGAAGCTTGTGGCTTCCAAACTTTCCAAGGACACAAAGAAGATTATCCAACCCAAGTTTGATGGAAGTTTTTGCGAAGGTGAGGCTGAGGTGTGGATTTTCCAAATGGAAAAGTATTTTGAAATACGAAACTATGATGAGGTTACTGAAGTAGATTGGGGTGTGTATCAGTTAGCAGGAGAATCCTCTAACTGGTGGATAAACAAAAATTTGGAACTTAATATTAACTCATGGAAGCTAACATGGGGAGAATTCATGGAGATTTTCCATAAGAGATGGTTGCCACAACTCTACTATGACCAAAAACTCTCAAATTTCCAAGGTTTGAAACAAGGTAATATGACAGTCAATGAGTATTGCAAGAAGTTTACCTAACTTCTGTGCTATGTTCCCATATATCACAAGGATGAGTGCTTCCACATTATAAAATTTACTATGGGACTTAACAGTAAGATTGGAGGAGAAGTAGATATGCACGGTCCAACAATGGATCTTGTATATGGGAAAGCAATTAAACATGAGAAAAAGTTCAAGGCTAACTCCACTCGTCATGAAAGAAGAAAGCAAAAGAAGCATGTGAAAGTTCCTAACAAGATGGATCCAAAGAAGGTGGAATCTATGCAAAATTTTCCAAGGAAAAAGGGAAAATGGTTTTGCAATGATGGAAAGGATTCTAGCATGGGCAATAACAACAAACTAATGAAAATTTCAACAAGTCTGGAGAAACCATAGGGAAAAGAGGACCGGCTACAGTATGTTTTATATGTAGAGGGGACCACTATGTTAATGAGTGTCTCAATAAATTTTTTGGATCACTACCATATGGCAATCCATTACCCACACAACAAGTGATGTTTTAGCAAAAGATACATGCAACTGTGGATGATTGTTAGGCAGAGTACCAAGTAACTCCAGTTGAAATGCTAGGTTTTTTTTTTTTTTACCTATTTCTATTCTTATCGATACTAGTGCAACTGAGAATTTCATTTCACCTAGAGTAGCTAAGCAATTATCTAGGAAGGTTTGATACATGGCAATGTTTTGGGATGTAGAGTATGCAAACTAGACAAGAGCAAAGGTTGATCAATGTCTATTTAAGGCTAGGATAGAACTACCCAGTTTTTCTATAGAAGTAAACCTATATGTCACACATTTAGGATCATATGACATTATCCTAGGTATGAATTGGTTGTGGAGACATAGGGCTAAGGTAGATTGCCATGCTAAAACTGTAGAACGCCTAGATGATTTTGGAAATCAAGTAAAATTTCAAGGGATACCTAGAGAGGTCAAGATTCGACAAATCATGGCAATGTAACTATTAAGAGTTAAGAAGAAAGGGTACAAACTCTTTGTCATAAATATTGAGGAACTTGGAAAGGATATTGATCATTTGGAGTTCCATAGTTTTCAAGAGTTAGAATATGGTGAAATAGATGAAATTGGAAAGTCATATATGGATAAGTACCCCATATTGAGAAAAAATTTGGATGTGTTTCTAGATGAGTTACCAAGGTTGCCTATGAAAAGAATATTTGACTTCTCTATAGATATAGTTCCAAGGTTAGAACCTATTTCCAAGGTACCCTATAGGATGACAACCATTGAATTTATGGAACTTAAGGCACAATTGGACTAATTGTTGTGTAAAGGGTTGATAATACCAAGTGTTTCACCTTGGGGAGAGCTAATCATCTTTGTTAAAAAGAAGGATGGTACTTCGCATTATGTATTGACTATCGTATGCTTAACAAAGCTATGGTTAAGAAAAAGTATCCATTGCTGCACATAGACAATATTTTCAACCAAATGATGGGATTCACCGTATTCTCTAAAATAGATATGAGATTTGGATATCACCAATTGAGGATTAAGGATGAAGATATCTTTAAAATTGCATTCAGAACCAGATATAGACACTATGAGTTCACCATTTTACCCTTGGTTTAACAAATGCACCTACAACATTTATGAACCTGATGAACAGTGTATATAGGGATTTCCTTGACAAATTTTTATTAGTTTTTCTAGATGATATCTTGATTTATTCTAGAAATGAGGAAGAAAAATGCAAGCATTTAGAAATGGTCCTACAACATTTAAGAGAACATAAGTTGTATGGTAAACTCTCTAAGTGTAGATTCTTCCAAAAGAGGGTACATTATTTGGGTCATGTGATCTCAGTAGATGGAATTTCTATAGATCCAACTAAGATCAAGATAGTTCTTGAGTGGCCTATACCTAAGAATGTGTCGAAGGTAAGAAGTTTCATGGGTCTAGAAAGGTATTATAGGAAGTTTGTTGCAAACTTCTCTAAGATCACTTTCCTAATTACTTCTTTGCAAAAGAAAGGAAAGAAATTTGAATGGAATACGAAGTGTCAAGAAGCTTTTGACCCACTCGAAGAGAAGTTAACCACCACACTGATCTTAAAAGTACCAAATCCTAAGGGTAACTTTACAATTATCATGGATGCATGTGAGGAAGGGTTAGGAGGTGTATTAATGCAAGATGGGAAACCAATTGCTTATGAATCTAGGAAGTTGAAACCTTATGAGATAAATTATGCATTGTATACTTAGAATTAGCAACTATGGTTCACGCATTGCAAATGTGGAGGCATTACTTGTTAGGAAAACCCTTTGAATTGAAGATTGACCATAATGGGTTAAAGTACCTTTTCACTCAACCTAATCTGAATGTTAGGTAGAGAAGATGGTTATAGTTAATACCTGACTATGATTTTAATATCATTTATATTAAAGGGAAAGAAAAGCAGGTTGTCAACACCTTAAGTCAAAGACGTCATATTGCTTCTATATTAATGATTCAAACTAACTTTAAGGGACAAGTGTTATAAAAGTGAAAAGAGGATGAGTATTACTTGCAAGTCAAGCAAGCACTCGCTAATAATCCACAAGATTCTAGGTATGAATTTTTGCATTTTGAACCTAATGGATTACTTAGATATAAGGGTAGAATGTATGTACCTAATGTAGAAGAGTTAAGAAATCTAGTATGGAAGGAAGTACACGAAGCACCGTACTCTAGACCCTAGAGTGACAAAAATGATGGCAGATGTAAAGCCATTATACTTTTGGAAAGGGATTAAAGGATATGCCACTAAGTTTTGTGGCTAGGTGTCTTAAGTGTCAAAGGGTGAACGCAAATCATCATCATCCTGCAAGCTTGTTATACCCACATGTTATACCAGAGAGGAAGTGGCAAGTCATAAGTATGGACTTTGTGCAAGGATTCCCTATGTCAACAAATCAACACAATGCCATTCTTGTGGTTATAGATAAGCTTACCAAAGTGGCACATTTTATACCCAAGAATCTAACCGATGGAGCACATGTCATAGCAAGGAAATTTGTGCAAGAAGTGTTTAGGTTGCATTGGATTCCTAAGAAGATTATCTCAGATAGGGATGCGCGAGTCACTTCTCGGTTTTGGAAAACCTTGTTTTCTATACTAGGGACTCAATTGAATATTAGCTCAGCATATCATCTAGGAATGGATGGGAAAACTAAAAGGGTGAATCAAGTATGGGAAGACCTACTTAGGATGTATTGCATGGATCAACAGTACAAGTGGGAAGACTACTTGCCCTTAGTATAATTTTCTTACAATAATTATTATCACTATGCGCTAAAGATGGCTCCTTTCAAAGCTTTATATGGCTAAAAGTGTCAAAATCCTATAAGTTAGGATAAACTTGAGGATCTAGTGAGTCTTGGGCTAGAAATGTTGGTTGAAATGGATGAGTTAAGATT
>VDFB02123554.1:0-39982 GCA_007258455.2 Sequoia sempervirens | reverse complement strand
TATAATGTTTAAAGTTGTACTCCCCCCTTGATTGCTAGCTGCGCATAAATCCATGGCTCTAGATTATCAAATTTTTGACACCTTTGTTGGGTGGTTAGATCCCTTCAAATATACAAATCTTCACAAAAAGGGTGTAATTGAATGGGTAGGTGTTGATCCATGTCCCCCTTACTCTGTTAATCTTCTTGGCTAGGACATTTTTGGATGTGGCCAAATTTGAAAATACCTCTAGCTTCACTCTAGAGTTGATCTCAATGGATCCCAACAATGATTTATATGGTTTCATAAGGCCCCTTCTAATGCATCGGTAAGCCCATCAAATGATGTTAAAGGAAGAATTTTCTTAAAATGACAAAGAATGGGTTAGTTGGCAAGTTTAACTATTTATGGCGAAGCCTCCATAATTTGCATGACTAGCTAATTGACACCTAACAACCTGGCATGATTAAAAAACTTAGAAATCTATCCCTATGCCAAGGGGTTTTTCATTATAGTTTTTGAAATTTTGGAGGATCAAATTTTCATCCTTAATATTCTCTAAACATGGGGGCAACAACTACTTATGCTAAAATCTTGACACCCAGCTTTCAATCCTTCCATTGAATCTTTCTCAATTATGCTTGTTTGGATCTTCCTTCCCAATCTTCCCCTCCATTTTTGGGTTAACCTATTTTGCAACAATTGGCAATTCATTGGGTAATTTTTTACTATTGACAAAGCTTCTACGAATTTATATCATATGACCTTTGCTTGCATATTGGTAGAATTAGACACCTCAAAGTAACGTTTGACAAAGATAATTTTAAGATCGAATGATTGAAGTTGAATCAACTCTTGGATTATGAGGGTTTGTCTTTTCACTACCAAAGATGCTACAATACTAAGCACCTTGTTACTTGCTCAAGACCCAAATTCAATTCAAATCATCAAGCTTCATGGAGCTATGAAGCTACTCCTCATCACAACTTCATTGAAAGCACATTTGAGGATCTTGATTCTTTGCCAAAGCACTCTCAAAAAATAGATTTAGGCAACTTGCCAAAGCCAATGCTTCATTCCTCCAAAGAAAAAATCATTTTCAAGTTACCCAAGTGAGGGGTGTTAATGTCTTAACTCCTATTTCTCAAGTTTCCCCTCTTCCTTTAAAGGAACAAAATGGCAAAAGAGCCAGCAAGATCATGGAACAAAAGGAAAAGAGTGTTTCTACAACAAGAGATGACAAGCCAACTCCTCAGGATCACATTCAAGACAACTAAATCTCTAGTCCTAAAAATAATCTTTTGCTATTTGAAGAAAGGGATGTTAAAACCACTTCATTTTCAAATCCTCATCCTCAGCCTCCTATAGAGGTTGTTTACTCTTCTTCTATCTAATAAAAATAACAATGCACACCACACAAAGGAGTAAAAGTATATATTTGTTCACACATGAAGTTATTACAAAAGTAAACCAAAGATGGTCAACAAAGGATTAGACTACTTTTCCTAACGATTCAAAGGCTATTTAAATGAATCATGATTGCAATGGGAACAAAAATATCTATCAATCACTCCTATAACTACTCAAAAGCCAATAAAAAATTAATGCATAGTTAAATACAACCATATTATCAAAACATAATAAAGGCATTAAATGCTAATTGAATCATTGTATACTAACTATAGAGGCCTAGAATGACTAGAATGTGATACAAAATAAAAAGGATTACTTTTTAAAAATCAACTACCACAAAATGCTTTGGCGATCTCACAAAGAAGTTGATGTTAAAAATACCAAATTAGATTAGCCAAATCTTGATATGATTCTAATTCTAGGGCACATCTATTTTATCTAGGGCCCTAGTGTTTTTTTCCCATGGGAACAACCAAACCATATAATTCTTTTGGTAAGCTTTATTATCAATATGGCCCATATGTCATATTTACCAAGCAAACAAAGTAATTTTACATTATTTTGTTTCTATTTAAATCTAAATTTTCACTTACTATTTTATTTAAATCTAAATGGGCTTCTAATCATATTCATGATTGGAATTTGGTGGACCGGGGTCAATTACCCCCGGATCTGTCTCAACAATTGGATCACTTGGTGGAGCTTGATAGGGCTATGTAATGCCCTTACTTTGTACTTCTTGTTTTAATAAAAAATTTACCCCTCCATTATGTTATGTTATTTAATAGCTATGCTCTTAAATGAATAATATTTGCTTTATTATTTAATTTTTAAAAAATTATATTTAAAATAAATTAGTTGGCATCTCTAGAAATTTGGTTCTCCTCATAACCATTCGTCTTTAAAACCAATGTTGAGTACGAAAACACATGTTCCAAAAGTTCGTCATAAATCTGGAAAGTTGTAAGTGTCCGGGTTGGAAAGACCTCAGTTTTGTGGCCAAGTAGTGGTGTAGCGTGGTAATAAAATGGATAATGTCATAAAATAAGAGTTGACCGGTTTTTTTATTTTTATATTTTTATGTCGAAGTCAAGCAAGAAAAAATTACAATAGAAAGGCAACCAATAGGTTGTTAACTAAACAGTCAGAGAATACCAATAATACAATACAACCTAGAATGGGCTAAGAACCCCTCACCAAACCTGGCATAAACCTTACAAATCAGCAGTATTAAACTCTGAATTTTAACATACATAGTAACTGTATAGAATATAAAGAGCCTTTTTCATGGAGCTGAAGCATTTGATACTTTATCTTATCCAAGTGGTTGTTGAATTTCACCTTTTTTTGGGCACCCCCTGCAATTGAAAACACAACAATTTGAAAGATAACATTAGAGTAAAACTTTAGCATTTACACTTCCTAGTGCGTATTGCCTAATGGACAATGTCATGAAATAAGAGTCAACTGGTTAATTTATTTGGCTATTGCCTAATTTAAATGAATGTTGATTTCGTAGGGCTAAAGGAAAAATTATGGAGGCAAAGTTTTAACGGCTTGTGCAAGTTGAATGTTTCCCAATCTCAAAGATTTTAATATAAATTAACTTTCCATCCATTCTTATTTAACTTATTGGAGATGTATTGACCCCTCGTGTAATTCTTGGTCTATGCAATCTTCTTCCATTCCACTGACCAATTTGGCCAAAAGTGGAAATTGAAATTAAATTAAGCAGCAATCTTGTCAAAAAAGTGTAACTCTAATGGGGAAATTCGCCGAAGTGTGAAGTTACAAAAGTTTAATATTCAAAAGCTCTAAACTAGAATCATTCACCAGAATAAAACTTCAGCATCCCACAAATAGAAGATTGTATCCAAAGGAAAACGCTAGATTCTCCTCCCAAAAAGGATCACCAGAGGGTAATACAAAAGAGAAACTGCAGACTTAACTGTTATAAACCACAAATAAAATAGCTGACACTACATCGATTATAGAACTTGCAATAAAAACAAGTAGCATCACAGAAACATCTATTTGAAAAGGAAGAGCACCAAACAACAGCAAATGTTAAAAAATCTAAGGTCCAAGAAATCAGAGACAATAATGCTATTAACACATGGCTTTGCAATATACCTTCTAGTTTGTATCTTTTATTTATCACGTACACAATGAATAAAGACGGGTCCAGTCAAACAAGTAAACCTCGCTTACATGCAGTGAATTTTGATGACAGATGAAGTCACACGAATGAATTCACAAAATCCAAACCAGATGATCTGTGTATTGAACTAACGATCAATTCAAACAATTGAACCTACTAAATCTTTTAACTTGGGTCTGAATTGGTAAAATCGTTCCACCGTGCAAGAAAAGTTCTACCAGCAAGACAACTAGAATTTGGAAATGAATCAATGATGCTTGTCTGGGGACGGCAAATGGAGGTATATCACAAAAGGCACATTTAGAGGAAAGCACAAGTACCGCCTCGAGCTGATTTGAAAAAACTTAAAAGAGGTTCCCAATTCTCCCATTGAAGTTTATTGCATATGTTTAACTTGAGCCATTAATTTGCCATAAGCATCAATAATTACAAGTACTTCTGAACATTGAAAGATGACAATGCAAACAAAAATGTAACTTTCAGTACACCGGCAGGAAAGTATTGGGTGGTAAGGACAATTAGGAACATGTTTCCATGCAGTTCCCAAATATTTCAGTTTTGTTTCCCAGCTAGTCTTTCATGAGTTTTTTCCGAAGTGAGCTCCTATATTTTATTTTGAAAAACATTTCCCAGATATCAATATGGATTATTTATTAAATTTAAACTCTTCACAAAAGACATACAAAGCTTGCAGGCATTTTTGCTTAAAAAAGAAGTCCATTAATTTCCCTGAATCACCATAGTAGGTCAATGGGATTTGAAAGTACATCTAAGTACAGTAGCAACTACAAAAAACTAGAAACACTAGATTCTGAGCAACAAGGCGTCACTAGAGACTGAACCCAAAACAGGTAAACCCTAGGCAGGTACTGAAAGATAAATCCACGCTATCCAAGTTGGAATAATATATCAATGAAACAAAAAGGAACCAAAAGGAGACTGAAGAAGCTGGAAAGCAAGACTTAAGATTAGAGGTAGTTTTAGTTGTATCAATGTCTGCAATATAAGAATGACCAACATCAAACCTCATTGCAGAAGGGCAACTATTGTTTTCTGTGGGAGAATTACCCGATATAACAGGGTCTAGCCAGCAAATACTGGCAGATAGCATGGCACAGCACCTAAACCTTTATTAACATTCAGGGCCAACAATCAATCCTCCACAGCTAAAGAAAGAAAGGAAAAAAATTACTTATATTAACATCCATGCATGATCAAAGCAAGGCAATAGGACCAAAAATTACATTTGGTGATGTTAATATGGATTATTTATTAAAATTAAACTCTTAACATAAGGCATACAAATATTGCTGACATGTTTGCAACAAAAAAGAAACAAGAGTATATTAATTTCCCTGAATCACCAAAACAGGTCAATGGGAATTGAAAATACATCCCCAAGTACAGTAACAACTACAAAAAAAAACACTTGAAGCGTGAACAATGTGAGTAGGAGTAAGGAGGGAAAGGAGTTTGGAGAGGAAAGTATCAAGGAAGGCTGGCAAATCTAGTACAAGCAGAGTTTCAAAAGATTTATGTATAAATATCCATCCACCACATGAAGAACTTATCTGCAAATCCATAATGAAGGATTCAGTTACCATAAAAGCACCTGAAGCATTAACAATGTGAGTAGGAGTAAAGAGTGAAGGGAGTTAAGAGAGGAAAATACCAAGGCTGGTAAATCTCCTAATAGCAGAATTCCAAAATATTAATCAACATGAACTTATCTGGAAATCTATCATAAAAGCAGTCAATGGTGATTCTTCTATGATCAACAGCTGTAAGGCATCTGTGATGAATGTCAATATTCTCCATCCATTTTCTATGGTAGGCAATAAGTCGGGCCCCATCACAGAGTGAGAACTTGCGCAGTTCTCCCTGAAAAGAGACTCAGTAAGTTGAGAAATTTACACTCCAACATGTTGCTCAGAGAAGCACTACCAAAATAATGCACATTCTGAAAGTCTAAAACAATTACCATTAAATGAATCAGAACAGCCTTAATTATTACCTGCGGCCTTGCTCATTCTTCAGATGAAATTTCAAAGTCTAAAACAATTACCATCAAATGAACCAGAACAGTCTTTATTATTACCTGTGTCACTCACTTATTCTTCAGATGAAATTATCTCTACCAAATAAGTATTCCTTGATTGGCTAGAAAGTTGCATAATTGAGCCACCTAGAAACATGTCTCCATTAGATACTCTTAAATCCTTTGGTGATGTTATGTTTTCTCTCCAGAAATATTTTTGCTTGCACAATGGTGCTGTGCAACATTCTGTACCCTGCTCAGAGCAATCATTAGCATGATTTGTAATAAATGGATACAGGACTAGAACATCATTACTGGCATTTTGCACCGTGCCTCTGCCTTCAGCCTGCCCAGGTTACATTACGAGGTACAGTCAACAAACTTTAAAATGGCCTGAAGGTGGTGGCTGCCAGCACAACCATGGATTTCAACGAAGCTTTGGTGTCATTTGATGTCACTCAGTTGTCATATTTGTAATAGTGTAGCTTTAGATGGATCTGATGAATTACACTTTCCTTTCCCAATTAATCCATAATAATCCCTCGTGTTTGCCCGTGCCTTTTTTATTCAGAATACATTATATACTGCAAATTATCAAATTATAATGATTTCCCTTCATAAGAGCAGGCTAATTTTAATTATGTCAAATTTGAAACAAATAACTGCTTCAAGTAAGAAGCCATTAACTTTGGTTTCTAAACAAAGAGAGACCAAAAGTAACCCGTCTAGAAATTAGAATGTTCAGAGAAATGTAGCCAGAAAAAATCTATTTATTCAAAGGAAACCTTTCAAAACATGTTGTAGATATTAATAAAATTCACATTTGAAACCAAACTCTAATCATCAGTTTTTGTCAAGTATAAGTAAGTCTGTCACAAGCATATTTGAGGGCATACTAGAAAAAAGAAACAAAAAATTTTGGGCATCCACAAGAAGCATAAATTAGAAATATCGATCTTAAACTACTTGTTCTGAACAACCTAAAGAATTACAGTAACCTCTAAAAATACAAGGACATGTTCCCATTTCTCTGATTGAATCCTCAACGTGAGAGATAACGAATGACCTGGTATAACAGAGAGATTCAACTCTTGCAACAAAGGACCAAGCAGCCTCAAACAAATTTGAGGTGCTAGATGGTAAAACTTGTTATAATGTTAATTAGTTATGTCCCATATTACAGATAAGTGACACTTGATAATCATGGACAAATTATGGTACTTGAATGCCCAAGGATTTGCAGTGGCGAGATACTTTGTCTGCAACATGTGTAATCTCTTCTAACCGCTCTTCAAACACCAACTTTAACTGATCTTCTCGTGATTCTACTCCATTCCCATCCTCCATTGGCACAGGCAATAGGGAACCATCAGTGCCTGCATTACTTCCTTTTGTTCGAATCATCATAAATGAATTTGAACTGTCATGTTCGTCACCTATGTCAATGACACGCTTACCATTTGCAATCTTTTCACTAGAATTATCAAAGAGCTCTGACATTATCTGCTCCATGAGGAGGATCTGATAGCTCTCTTGACATTGTGAATCTGACTGATCCAAATTCAAAAAGACAAGAGTCTCCCAACATCGTTTGAACTGCTTCTTATTAATCTTCAAATGCTTCCTCACTTCCTCTACTAATTCTGGAGATGGAAACCACCAGCTTCTACTTTTTGAGTTTGTCTTTACGGCAAATGAAGATTCACTTTTCCCATTTCCTTCTACTGAATGATCAAGTGTTGTGTTGTCAGACCCTCTTGCTTGCTTCAACCTCTCTACCACTGGCTTAATAGCATATCTTACTTGGTGAAAAGAAAGAAGGCGCAAAGTATCCATGCAATCCCGCAATTCTTGAAGAGACAGCGATGGTTCTTCTACTGTTACGTCATAAGAATCTCGTTGAATTGCAATTTTATTTACAGCCTCTAAGATGTGCAAACCATGCCCTTTACCTTGATAAGGTGGGAAAACCAAAATCTGCAAGTACCAGGATACCATAAAAACAAAAATAACACAGATTCAATACTGCCATAAAGAATCTTAGTGCAAACAAGTTTGTTTCAAGTAGGAAAAGATGAAAAATAAAAAATCCATAACCTGGCTGATCCTTAGACGGGTACTATCCGGATAGTGATAGAAACAATAAATAAACAATGCAGAACCCCAGAAGCTTATGCCGAGTATCACCATCATTCAGTAACTCCCTCTGAATTGCAATATACATTTCCCATTTTGTGTCATCTTGCTCTATAGGTTGGCTTCCTATCACCATAGCAATTTTAAAAATCAGAAACCAATGGACAGAGGCCTAACTCAGAGGTTCAATTTTGTTTATATACATTTTTTTAAAAGTTCCATACAATGCATAATCTTAAAACAATAAGAATTGCAATTTAGAAAATTAACATATCTTGCCTTCAACAAGAAGAAGTACAAGTGGCACCAAGCGTGCATGCCATTCCTTTACCCCAGGATCACTCAATTCCAGATGTATGATCTGCTTTGCCCAAGTAGAAAAAAGAAATCTAGAATCGCCTCATATTGTTTGACATAAGTAACTAAAATCTTCATATGAACTACATGCAATTAATTTTCAAGAGAAGAAAAATTTGTATGAAAAATTGTTCCTATTAAGATTTTCAAACAGCCAAATATATAGGTGTATCAAATACTACCTCCTCAGAGGTCTTGTCTGTTTGAATCTCACGTGTTTCTATAACCTCACCTACATTGTGAATCAGGCTCCTACAAGAACATTTATGTTGTCATTACAGAAACACACAATAAAACACACCTCCGGCAAATGCAATTGACAACCTAGTTTAAAAGCCTGGGATAAATGCATACTCAATATAGTGACTGTTACTTGAAAGGCTTTGTATAAAGGCGTCACGATCTTCCATCAAACCCTGTCCAAATATTTTCTGATGGAACCCACATTGTTAGAAAATGAAAAACCATTCATATGGAGACCTTATACATATCTATTTGTAGTACCTCACAGAAAGAAATGAACTTGTCATTAATACAAACCAACCTCCATAAGATCTTTCAAGTCTGTTGATCTTTTCTCACTCTTGCTATCCTGTTAAGCAAGACCATTATAAGATTACATAAAAAATGTACATAGAGAGCTTCCTAATAAACTTTCCAAGGAATAGCAAAGCAATGATAAACAATAAACTTGCCTCAATTTTGTTTTCATATTGGATATCTGCATAAGCATGAAATGAGAGAGAATTAAGCCACACATCAATCTGCATTCAGTCAGACACATTTTAGTCACATTGTGTTCGTCAAGACATTCAACCTTGACATATTGCAGTGTAACTGTCACAATGAATACAGCTCATACCAACACAACATTTTTCCAACTTACTGACTTATAATTCCACTAGCAATTTGAACCCATTCTTGTTCAATGTTTAGGTGACACAAAATTCAATGCAAGGCATTAATAAGCTCTGAAACAAATAATGCTCCCATGAAAAAAGTTATGTGAATATTGAAACAATACTAATGATTTTATGATCATTATTCATCTTCCAAAACATTCTCATTACTAACTCTAACAGTCAGTGGCAAATGGGTGATTTAATTGTCTTAAGACTTCAAGGCAGTAATTAGAAACAATATAAAGTACAACATCCACCTTTTCTATAAATGACTCCATAATAGTAATACAAATAAACAAACACTATTTGCAACAATAAAAAAAATTGATCCAAAAACTATAGTGTTGAAACTTCTGACTCAGACTTGGTGAAAACTTGGAAAAGCTGTTTCATGAGTCAGACACAGACTCAGTAGAAAAACTCGACCAAAACTAAGTAAAAATTGGCAATAAAAAAATATAATATACAAAAATGTTTTTAATGGCTTTGTTTGAAAATTTCATGTTGATTTTCTGTTTCTTCCCATGGACTCAGCTAAGTGTGACAGTTGAGGCTACCGACCCGCTAAGCATGAATCGGACTCGGATCTGCGAGTCTTGACACCGTGCAAAAACCTTCATAAGAACACCATATAAATAGGAGTAGACATGAGGAAACTAAAACATAGTAGAAATCATTAATGGCAATCAGTAATAAGGAGATGCACTTAACAAAGGTTGATGGACACAGAAAAATGGAGAACACTGAATAGTGTCATTGCTCATAAAATATCTAAACCCTGAGGGAAGCTAATGCCCAGAATTAAAAACAAACAAGCTAGCAAACCACCAAAATGGCTGCAAAACAATATGACGATTCTTTCAAATAAGAAAAATTCATTAATCAAGAAATTTGTACTACAAAAGCCATTAACAATCACCAATGGACTAAAAAAGCACTATGACTTGTTTCCATGCAAAGAAAAAGGTATTTTAGGACTTGTGGCATAGCATAAACACCAGATATGGCCTGGTAGCTGTGCACAATAAGTCAGCAACTTCGAGTTTCTTAAGGAACTAGACAAGCATTACATTTTGAAAGAACCCCTGATACTGAAGAAAAATCATTTAACAAACCATGATTAAAGTCAAAGAACGCATAATTGTAGAAAATTTCTGCATATTGGATAGCTTGTTTCATCAGAAACCCTTTCTATTCAAAACTTTGTTAACATTCAATCTAATAGCATTCTTTTTTCTAAACATCCTGCAATATGCTCAAAACATCTCCAAGCAGCCAATTTTTAGCTTACCATCCAGTTCTCTTTGAGCTCTCTTTGCAAAAATCCTCTTGATCAAGATCCAATAGTGTTTGTTGTTGATGAGCTAAAGGGGCTCTATTATGAATGGTTCATAAGGCACAACACTTGCTGAAGGTTTTGCAAATGGGGTAACAACTCAAGTGGGCTTAACCTTGGAGAAAACTCCTTGGTTAAGCGCGCTTGAGCTGGAGCAGTACTGGGATGGGTGACCTCGGACGGACCAGTGCTTCACCTCCTGTGAGCATCACCTAGATGCAATGAGTGCTAAGTGGACCATTTGATATCATGAGAGATGGGTTCTTGTTGAACCACTACTCATGAAACATGGGTCAATGAGTTTGACTCAAACCACACGGTTGAATCCTGATAGCAATATCATAATTTGACACGCTGTGGAAAAATACCTCCTACTTATCAATAAATTGGTTGTGTTTACACCATAGTTCAAAACAGACTCAGCAGCCAAAAATTTGACTCGACTTGGGATTCAGCATGAAATTGGCAAAAACTCGCAAAATGTAAAACAAATAGAAAACCTCATAATTACACAAAAAAAATTAATGCATTTAGAGAACACAAAAGTCCAATTTGACTATCAATTTGTCATAATTCAAACATTACATGTCATATGACCCTTAAACTCTCAAAATTTGAAATTTCAAAGTTTTAAAGTAGAACAATACACTATAATACAACAAAAGTATAAATAATAAATGTATAATAGCACTATAATTGTTTACATATGATGATATGTCAAAATACAACCAAATACAATCTACATCTTCCTCATCCCCCTCCTACTATAACTTAATTTTTCAGGCCTCAAACTAGAAGGTAAATTGATCTCAAAATGATGATTGTTGCCTCAAAATTGTCTTCATTTTCCTCCATTGCATCCAACTATGTTGTTTTTACTACTCCTCTCTCCAATTCAGCAAGCTCTTCCTCAATAAGCAAGAAATCCCACGCTCTTCAACAATCTAATCACCAAAAGGATTGATGTCATCTAAGTCGATGTCCATGAGGAAAACCCTCCACCTTTTGGTTTTAAGGCGAAGGTTTTACCAAACTAAGACAAAATCATTGAGGTTCTCATGTGTCAACATGTTTCTCTTTTTTGTGTGAATGCTTTCCAATAGGCTTATTCCCACTCATTACACTATAGGGCTGAGACAAAACACGAATAACTAGCCTTGATGTGTCAACTCTCTAATTCTCCCACCATAAAACTACAAAAGAAATACATTTTTTTAAATATTTTATTTACTACGTAAAAATCAAAATTTTATTGGTATTCTGACAGTTTTACATTGCTCCGATCTGAGGCATCCAGCCAGGGAATGAAACCCCTACATACACAATCACCTTGCCTACACCAACCAACCAGGATTATGACAGCCCACCTAACAAATACACATTACAGTGCTTGTACAAAATCTGTTTACACAGCAGAGAGTGCTAACTTTCTTTCCCAGAATCCACCCCAAAAAACACACCTTACTGTTGTTGCCAACAAACATACCCATTTTCCTACACCGTGGGAAATGCTATCTATTATACTCAAAAACACCCCAAAATGCATATATTTTGGCCGCCACCCTATCCATATCCACCCATACTACAGACCATACAACCAAAAAGAACCAAACCACGATTTACCATTCAGTTGGATTCGACACCCTCGCTCAAGAGGTATTCTCAAAAGAGACTCTTCCAATCTCCGCTCGGCACCAGGTTGAAAAACAAAAATCTCCTAAGATACTCTGCTGAGTCTGCTCCACAAGCTGCACGAGCTCTGTGCTCCAACAACTCTACCCCTTTCACATCCAAGAGGAATGGGTAGCGCTTTATCCGAATGTCTAGTAAGAAAACCCTTCCCATGTCTCTCGGCCTCGGTATACCAACCCCCAGCTCCGTGATGATGATCACATCCTCAACACCCTCCAAAAGCTCTGGCTAGACCAACTTGCTTGCCAGTAGCAAAGTCATTGCCTTCGGAGTGTTTCCAGATCAAGTAGGGACGCTATGAACCTGGATGCTATGTCCACATTCACTTTGTAATGCTCCTTCGATATGAGGAACTCTGACCCTAGATTCAGCATTATCGCCTCCACCACCAGGGGGTCATCTTCCATGAAGACCGATTGAAGCCTACTGTCTGTGATCTTCCCCAGGAACGCCCATTGTTTCCGAGGGTGGTGAGACGAATTGGTGTCTCCATGCTCACAGCTATTCTACCAACAGTTTGCGACAAATGTCTATGCCACCCTTCCTTTGCTACCTTATACTGCCCAGAAAGCATGCCTGCATTAATGGCCATTAATTCCTTTTTACGGGGATGCTTACACTTCATTCAATAGCCTAATCGAGGCGGATGAAAAAACGAGTGAGGGGACAGTAAGAATGTCTTTGTTGCGTTAGCTGTACTGTGCCAACCCAAACGCACATATTGATGAACCCGTTGGGTGTCGCAGAAACATTTTTTTAAATATTAAATATACAAATAAAGTTAAAACTTTAGAACTTGTTCAAACTTTCAAGTTTCTAGCTTCTACTTTTAGCATTAATCTAGAAGTTAAAGGATTATTCTTTTACCTACCAATTGTTTTTCCCTCCTTTGAATTGCTTCAATGAAAAGAAAGAACCTCCCCTCCACACCCTTGTAGACCTCCAACTCATCAAGAACTGTCTCTCATTTCATTTTATGGCATCATCTTATCAATGCATGAGACAACCCCTAACATGACCTCTTCATCAACTTTAAAATGTATTGGAGAAACATAACTTTGAGTTAAAAAGAAGACTTTCATTTTAATAACTCCATTGTCTCAATTAAAATTTTCAACTCCAATAATTGGTCTCAACCGATATTTTTATGTACATTACCTTTGTTTAAAAAACATAACAATTCATTATTACTATATAGTAAGATCAAATCGTTTACATGTATAACATTTTTCATAGTCCTCTTTACAAAGTAAATTAACGTAATTGTATACCCATACTCATGTATTTTTGTTTAATAGATTTGGTCTAATATCATATGGTTCAACCTAACAATGCATATACATTTCCATATTTAAGTATAATAATGGAAATTTACTAGCATTATATCTCATAATACAACCACTACAGTTCATTAATGCTCATATTATTAGTACCCTACAGAATCTACCTCAGCAGTACAATGTAGCAAAATTGAAACAACTTTATACCAATTTATGCACTTGATATGAAGGTACAAATCTTCCTTAACAACTAGTTACAAGATATCCACATCAAGTTAGTGGGAACTATACAGTGACTTTAAGTTCACTATCAAAGAGATATCAATCTTATCAATAATGAAATTATGAAAGCAATTAAATTTTGAAGTATGACATTTATTAATTTGTTCAACTCTCATGTGACTCTCAAGTCAACTCTAATGTTGTGTATTAAGGATTCTATAATCTATATGATGAATGCTTTATCAATGTTGTCATATGAATATTTGAAATTTCCTTATTTTTTATATAGTCGCCCCCTTTGCTGTTCCCTGCCTTCCCCTAAAATGGCCTCAAAAAAATCCATCCCGAAAACACATCCCCTCATCCCTTGCCATCCCCGTCCTGGAAACTTGGTGGAACAAAGTTGAATAACAAATTATAAGTTTGTTTGATCAATATGGTGTATATGAGGATTGAATAAATAAATCAAAATAGGAAACCTTGACCACAAGGAAATGTTAATGTTATAGCAGCTTCGGTTGATCCTTCCAGCTCACTTCTTTCGAGAAAGACTTAAGTTGAATTTATAGCCGTTGGCTATTCAATTTACTTTATTGTTATTGTTCATCCTCACCTTGTATAGCCGACATAAGAAGTCATTTAATGTGTTGTTATTTGAGGCCGACCTCTTGTGAAGAGGCATTCATTTATCTAGGCCGACATTCTTCTTGTTTTCCTTATGGGCCGACATAAAAGATTCTTGATATCTTTTATTAGAAGATATTTAAATTAAGGCCGACCTTGTAAAAGGATATTAGAAATATATTGAGGCCGACTTGAAGGGTCTTGAGGATGTGTATTTATATTCTTCTTGTTCATCCTTCATTGTAAGCTGCTCAGATTTCAGTCACCCTCATCAGCCTTGCATTATACAGTGCAAATATACTATCTGATCAAGGCGAAGTTACAGTTAGCGAATTATTTAAGGTGCAGATTCAAAATATCAAGTGCGAACAGATTCTAGATGTGAATAAGCGACTGCTATCATCTCCATCGATTTGAACTGGTATCAAGGTGCGGACTATGCAAAGGATCAGTGCGAATTCGTCTGAGATCTGAGTGCGCCTACACTGGTTCTGTGATATCATACAGTGCGAGATCATACAGTGACAGATCATACAGTGCTAGATCATACAGTGTGAGATCAAGAGCAATATACTATCTTGTATGGATTACTTGCAAGGACGAACTCATTGTGAGCAGTTTGCTAACCATCAAAGATCAGGTTGCGAGCTTGAACAAGAGCTAACAAGTGCTAACTCTTCGAGGGAGAAATGCGAATTTCCTCCAAGAGCAGATTGCGATTTTCTGTAAGTGCAGATCAGAGTTCAAGTAAGAGCAGAGTACTTGATTGTTATACAGTCAATAGCCATTGTTGATACTGATATTGGCCTTGTGTGTGGCCTCTTTGTAAAGAGACTTATTGCCATTATTTTATATATAAGAGAGATCTTTGTTGCTGGGTTTTTCTCCCTCAAGAGGAGGGTTTTCCCAGGGTATATGCTGTGTTATTTGTCTGATTTTGATTTATTCTCTGTGCATTTACATCTGATCTCAAAATTTAACAGGAAAGACATGCATACAACCGATTTTCAGATTAAAATAAACAAGATCCATGCAAGGTTCAAAAGGTCAGCTCCAAGAGAAGCAGTAGAGAAATAGTTTCCAAGCAGGTTCTGATCAAGGTGGATAGGACACAACAAATTCAAGGTTGGCATTAAAACCTTGAGAAACAAATATTATTAAATCTCAATGGTGAGCATTGATACTTTGTATTTTCAATAAAAGATAAACAAATCAAATTTGTGCAAAAATATAAGAAAAGAAAAAAGTGCATTTCTGGGTTCAGTTGAAGGGAAGGACATTGTGCATCATTGTGAAGTCTACGAGAGATGATGTATACTTAATTACTCATCCAATGAAAGCCAATTGGTATTGGGCATTTCTTTAAAAAAATGCAAAATTTATAGATTAACTAGTAAAAAATACACTGTCATACTGTCCTGACGCACAATAATATGCAATTTGATCTTACTTTGCCATATATATGTTTATATGAAATTTGAGAAATGCTTTTGGATTGTGAGCAGTACTGATCTGGTAGGAAAGTATTCAAATACAGAAAGGAACACTGAGCACAGCTGTTGTCAAATCCTTCACCCAAGCATCAAACATGAATAAAAAAACATATTAAATGCCAGTTCTTTAAACATTTGAGGAAACTCACTTTCAAGCCTTTGTAGCCATAAATCTTTCCATCTTCCCCCACAAACTGTTCCATATACTCTGGGTTGAATGACAATCCTTGATCTTCCAATTTCTTTGTGTCTTGCATTTCTTCCAGGCTGCTCACTACAACCAACAAAAATACAAAAGTAGCAAAACGTGTCAAAACAAAAACTTTACTGTGATGAATGAGTTTATTAAAAAAAATAATAACATATCTAGGTGGCCACATTGAAACAAAAAAGAATAGTACTAGATACTTTTTAAATACATTGTATTGCAAATACTCAAATTTGGGAGATCAAATATCTGGGCCATGTTACAGGAAAGTTCCAACTAGACGTCTTCTGTAAGGAAGCACATTTACAATACTTGAATGTTTTGGAAATCCATTTACATTGCTCAGAAACCCTTCAAATGATAATCCACAGCTGGAAATATTTGCTCCTAAATGGTTGCTGTCATATCTAATGTGTACCTGCCATGGCAGCATGTTTTGGAGCCAAGAGAAGGTAAATATAGGGAATCTCATGTATCCTACTCACCCCCAATTAAAAAATTGAAGTTTATTTAAACAAGAGATGACATGAAGAAAAAGATTGGTTTCCAGATACAAATGCCCAGATGCAAAAAATAACCTCCAAAAAGCTGAGACCCCCAAAACAAAGGGTTTTATACAAAACCTTTTTGTATCTGAATGCTAACAGTTCATCTACACCTGTAATTTGGTCTAAAAGCTAAAATAAGTTTGCATTCAAAAGTAAATGGTGGCTCTATTTTCCTGATCGTCTTCAAAGAATTTCATCTATCACCTATTGTCAAAATTGAACCGAAAAAAAAAAAACATATTATCATTTTCCTAACCTATTGGACCATATAAAACCAACGAATCAAAGATATAAAAAATTTATATGATAACAAGTTCAAATTTTTTTTAAAAAAGCATCTTTCAGATTGAATTTTAAAGCTGGTTATATCAAATTCAATAAAACATCATGAAATTGCGAAGACACTGTTGATGAAACAACATGATTTAAGGGTTAAATGTGTCTGTATGTGTGTTCTATAGACAGACAAATAAATAGGTGGGCAGAAACAGAGAGATTACTCAACACAAAAATGATATGAAGAACTTAACATATAGAATGAGAGGAAATGTGCATACCAAGATAGAGTGATATGCATTCATTTGCATCAATCCCAGTGTCTGCAACACAGATCATAAAAGTTTCAGTATATACCATTCCGTAAGTAGAAATGCTATGGACAATGCAAATTTGAGTTTGAAGCACACAATTTTACCAACCTTACTTTGTATGCACACACAATAATGCCCAGCCACCACTTAAAAAACTTCATCTAAATTGGTAAAGTGCAGCAGAACAATGTCACAATAATATTGACATTATTGATGTAGGGGCAGGTTTCCTATTGCTGGCCCCATCCATCCATGATAAAAAAAAAGTCATAAAAATTAAAAACCAATTATAAAGAGAGTATCAACTTAAACATTTCTGCATCCTTCGAATTATTGCTAATCCATATAAATCTGTCCAGCAGAAAAGCAACACTTGTTTCCTTTTACTTGTTCAACTGAAATATTCTCTCTGCAACCAAGAACAAGTACATCCCTAGCAATGCTAATGAAACATATACATAAGATTCTTCCCAACAGTTATATATGCAGAAGAATCTGTTAAGAAAATTAAGATAAGACTTTTAGATAGTTCCCATTAATATTTTGGTCTGCAGTTCTGGACATTCAAATTTCAAGTTAACAGCATGAGCTAAGCACAAGTACTTATCATCTCAAATTTCAATAAGTGCCACATTCATATTCTGAATTTGTTATCAATTGACACTGCTTCTTATTAAAGGATTCATGGTTATTGAACATGTTAGAAGGACTAAAAAAATTAAAATGCACAAATAAATAAAGTGTTTTCTCCAAATAAGAGGGCTTAGCAACATGAAATAAAAACTTACTCTTTTTTGGAATATCCTGATTATGGATCATGAAATGCAATCCGAAACATTAACGTAAAAATATGTTACTAAATTTTCTCCAAAAGCTTTACAAATATCACCAACATGCAATAAAAATTCATTTCCAACATGCAATAAAAATTTATTTCCAACATGCAATAACAATTTATTTCACTGACATCTCTATAAGTAGAGTCCTATAGAACATATTTGAAAATGAAATGAAAATAACTGATGGAATAAATTAATCTATGGTAGCCAATCCTATTCTTTTAAAAAAGTTTGGCATTCATAGCCTTAGTTTTGAGCAATTTAATTTATTTGTGTTTACTAACCTACAACTTGTATACTAGCAACCATTTCATATTCGCTTTTATAGCAACCTAAAAATTTGAAAATATCAATAAAACTATTGTGGGAACTAGAGATTTTACAAGCCTGGTCATTGTCAATCATCTGGGAGACATGTCATCGTCAATCATCTAGGAGACAATAGCAACTAGCCACCCTTGTGGCAACTAGAAATGGGTAACAATAATATGACACTAGGAGAGAAAGGGTACCATAAAAAGCATTGTGGTAACTGGAAATTTGATGAAGGTGTGTCATTGTGAATCACCGAGGAGATTGCATTTATTGCACCCAACCATTGTCTTTCTCCTACTGGAATATCAAAAATACATGCCCAAAGACATGAAGCAAACCATTGCAATCGATCATTCAAAAAGTCTAATCGTTGGCTATGATTGTGAGTCAATCATGCCATGTCATATGCTCCGAAAAAACAAAATCTAAAAGAAAACATCAAATTCATCCATCTTCACAAATGAGCGAGCATGTTTCTGCACTTTCAAGTCCTCATGATCCTCAATGTTCACATCTCCATCAAGGAATAGAACCCAACCTCATGCACCTATGAAAGAAAAATGAGATGCGTAACAAAAGAACTATCATGAGGCAATCTCATCCCCCCAACCAACATCACACCCAAGACGTAGGAAAAAAATTGCATCCCCTCTAACCAACATCCAAATTGAGGGATCGTCAAATTCATCAACCAAAATTTCAACTGAACACTCAAAAATTGAAATAGCATCATCATCTTCTTAGAATTCTTCAACAAACAAATAATACTCTGAAAAGGCAAAGCAATGGTCTCTCAAACACAAAGAGACCCAATGAAAAATGATGATCAAATGTCAAAGCAACACATGAATCCAAATAATAATCTGATCACTCCAAGCTACCCATTATGGAACTCCACAAATTACAGCATTGGAACATATTCATTCATATAACATGAAACAAGCCACTAGAAAATGACCATCCAAAAATTCAAGGATGTGATTATGACTCAAAGAAGTCAACCACACAACATGCATATGCTCCAAAAAACACACATCCAAAACAAAACATCAAACCACACCATCCAAGGAAATCTGCCACAACATGCAAGGTCTAGGCCTTAAAACCTATGAAGTCATCTCCATGTCGACACTATGTGATCTAGAATGCCCATGAATAGTTGTAATCAACCCTCATCAAATAAATGGCCTCTAACAAAGGAATGAAGCAAATCATTTCAGACACATGGCTTCCAATATCCCCACAAACCAACTCTTCAAAACAAAATATGAAATCAACATATTAATATTTAGTATGACATAGCCCTCACACAGACAACCCATCCATCAAATGTAACTAAATAATAAGAGAAAAATAGCCCCATTCACAACAACACTATCTCAATCATTTCTTCAATCGCCCCAACCAAAATCACATCCACTTTTGGCTAAATCAAAACAACTAACATCCTTGCTAAATGTGGGCACTCAACATGGTGGAATCAATACCCAAAAATTTCTCTTTTGACACATCAACTGATACACAATATCTCTAGGAACAACCTCAACTAATAAAAACAAAAAACTCTCCAAGTCCTAGGTGTCTCCTCCTAGAAGAATGGATATGCTTAATGTCCTCAAATGAAGTCTCCACATCACCAAAAGTAATCTTGTGCACTCTAAAGACATAATTGATGCAACCTCTCATGCTGCCACCTTGCAACTCTTTAAACAACCATCAAAATTGCACTACTTGAAAAACCTCCATACAAGAAATGAATGTCTCATCTTCATCTATAAACAAGATAATTAATATTTGGGCACATTCTCAACTACAGTCCTAACTTAACAAAACTTAATATGGAATTGTAAGAACTTGTAAGTTCTTAACTTTCTTATCAAGCTTACCACTAGCAATCACCTGAAAGTTGTTTCTTATACCCTTCACAATAAACTTATTAACTAGAGCTCAACTTTATTGCCTTGTTGAGCTATTCAACAAACAAATCACAAGTTCACCCTCAAATCAAGCACATAGTAAACAAACCTAATCAGACCAAATTCAACAAAACAATAGCACTATGAACATTGGAAAGAGCTCAATTTACACCATGAAAACCTTAAATCTATTTTGCCATACTTTTGAAACAAATTATAATCTTTGGCCATATGACAAGTATAACAAAAGCCCACAATAAACTCACATTTGAAATTATGTGCAAGAAAAGCATGAGAAGTATGAATACCTCCAATCTTATCGCAAGCACCCTCAACATGTCCAAGCTTTCTAATATATGTATATTCCTTGTGCTTGATCATCATTATGAGAACTCTTATTGTTCTCATCATCAACATTTGAAATTATGTGCAAGAAAAGCATGAGAAGTATGACTACTTCCAATATTATAGCAAGCACCCTCAACATGTTCAAGCTTTCTAATATACGTATATTCCTTGTGCTTGACCATCATTATGAGAACTCTTATTGTTCTCATCGTCATTGTCTCCTTGGATTTTCCTCCAACTAGTCATGGTCAATCTTCCCAAAAAAAAAGCTTCCCCTTCCCCTTACAAAAATGAGCATGCAGCTTCAAACCAAAAAAATTTATCATGGTGAGATTTTCTTGGTCAACAACCAATAAAGAACATGTAGCATCAAAAAACATACAAAATCTAACATGATGAACTTTTCTTGTTCAACAACCAATAAAGAACATGCGGCATCAAAAAACATACAAAATGTCACGCTGACCTTTTCTTGTTCAACAACCAATACAGAACATGTGGCATCAAAAAACATACCCTTGCCATTCTATCTCACAAACAATCTTGTTAAAGAAGAATCGGGTGAGAAAAATGCCATAAGGCAGCATCAAATGATGCAAGAACAATTTGAATCATATTGTTGTGGTTTTTCTTGTACTCCTTGTCACATTGCTCCAATTAAAACAATCCTTCATAGGAGACAAATAAACTAAAGTCCTCAATCCTTTCAAATAACAATGGAGCAAGCATAGAAACCTTGTGGTTCAACTTGAAAATCCTTCACTCAAAATTTCCAAGCAATTTCCTCAACTTTTCAAATTTCTCCTTAGGAGTTTTAACTAATTGAGATGAAAACGCAATTAGAGGGTATACATGGCTCTGTACAATACCAATGACCTCATCCACCCATTTGTAGAATGCATTCTTCTTATCCTTGATGTATGGGACTTTTTCATCCTCAAACATTATCTCCCACATCCTTTGGCCATTAAAGAGATCTCAATAAAAGACACCCAAGCAAACGATTGCTTATAGATAACTCAAGGATAGCTGAAAAATACTCCTCAATCTTACAAGAAATCAAGACTACATAAGAATTCTAGAACAACTGACCAAATGTATACCACTGCAAAGAGCTTAAAACCAATTTTCCAAAGCTCTAAAGCAAGTGCTAACAAAATTTGCATGCAGAAGTTATCACCTCCCAAAAGTCAAGCGCACAACGAATACCACAAGGCAATTGGACAATCATCAAATTTAATTATGCCTAAAAAATAATTCAAAATTCAGACACATTCAAAAATATCAAGAAAACACCTAATTGCAACACCTCTCACACAAATCTTCTAATTGGGCACTAACTATGCACTTGCTAGACTACTTGTGCTAATTGTGTGCTAACTAGATGATTGACATGACAAACAAGTATAAATAAGCAAACAATGGCCCAATTACATTGCAACCTCTCAACATAGATTTTTGAGTATTTTTTGGATTTTGCCCCTTAGCTATATATGCCATACAAACAAATTAATCATTATCTCATGGCATTCAATGTATGCCAAGTCACTAATGACATCATCATTAGCTATGCCAATCTCATCAAAAAATGCACATCCAAGACTCGGCCAATAGTTGACCCCTACCTCCATGGCTCCAACGTCCTAACCACCACAACGAGCAATTAGCCTAATTGGCAACCTTCACTCAAACCTCTAGCTCACTATTGATGCCTAAAATTGTCGTTCTTAACAACAACCACCTATGGGAAGTTTCACAGACGTGGGATTGAAATGCTATTTGTGAAACGACCTCCAAGATTTTAGAAGTCGACTCTTTTAATATTGAGAAGGGAAAAGGGGGAGAAAGAGATACATGAAAGAAACTGAATTGAAATACTATCCTAAGGCGATGTGTCAAAATTGTTAATAGCGTTCACTCTTATCATTGCATAAAATAGCCTAGACTCTCTGAAGCGTTACAAAAAATTTAAAAGAGCATACACTATTCGGTAGAAAACATTCTTACATTAACAGAAATAAAAGGTTACATTATAAAGAAGTGCATAATATTGTAGATAACTATTGTAGATATTAAAGATATTTAACTACCTACCTATTACTGTAGAAACAGTAAAACTAAACTAACTTAACAATAAAACATTGACCATTAACAATAGGAATATAATATTCTAACACCCTCCCTTAATGGTCAATCCGTCAACAACACCAAGTTGCCCCCTAAATTTGACAAACTTATTCGGGCTCAAAGACTTGGTGAGAATATCTGAGAACCTGATTCCTTCTCAACTAAGGCCTTATACTGCTAAAATGTACTAAACACATTTGATTTATGTTTGAGAAAATACACCCACATTTTCCGACTGAAATCATCAATAATAAAAAGTACCTGGACCCAGTAACAGATGGAGTGTTCATTGGTCCACATACATCAGCATGAACCAGTTGAAGTACTTTGGAGGCTCGCCAAGAATCACTATCCGAGAACAGTGTCCGATGTTGCTTGCCAGCTTGACAGGCTCCACAAACTCCATGATTTTGAGTTTGGATCTCAAGTAGACCAGCAACCAAACCCTCCCGAGACAGTTGAGAGAGATAGTGCACATTCAAGTGCCCATACGTTGATGCCAAAGTTTGTTGATGGTTGTACTCCTAGCTGCTAGAGCGTGCTCCTGAGAATCACCGGAATCAGCAAGTATGTACAGACCGTGATCCTCAAGCCCCATAGCTATCATAGTACAAGTCTCCCTATCAATGATACTGTAGGTGGACGAGCTGAAAACAACATCCAATTGGGGAGAATGCCACATGATTTGACTGACTGAGAGGAGATTGTGTTCCATGCCTAGAACATAGTAAACATCAAGAAAGAGTAAATTTCTTCCTCCTGAGTGAATTTGGACAGTGCCCTTACTAGCAACTGTGTACTCTTTGCCTCCTCCAAAAATGACAGAATCAGAGAATGGTTCGAATTTGGTGAACCAATCCCGACGATGAGTAAAATGTCACAATGCCCCAGAATCAATATACCAAGCAGAAGAGTGTATTGGATCTGCTGTTCTCTTGGCCATAAACGCATAGAATGCAGATTCTTTCTTATCAGTGTGCTCCGCAACATTTGCCTTTGGTTGACACCCTCCCTGCTTCTTTTGTTCAGAAGCCAATCGAACTCGACAATCAACCTTCATGTGGCCATACTTATGACAATAATTGCACTGAACGTTCTTTTTCTTCTTGCTGTCCTGAGAAGAACCAAAGCTTTTCAGCTGAGAAGTTTGCGCCTTCCCTTTGTTCTTAGCAGAAGATTTGGCAGAGAACGCTTGCTCTGTGGAGGTGGAACTGGTATTGCTTCCAAACTGCTGTCTCCAACGATCTTGCTACAAGAGGATAGTACACAGCTCCGGAAACTTCAAACCAACATTAGCAGGCATAATGTTGAGTCTCGATGAAATGTTCATAAGACTTAGGCAGACTTTTCAGAGTGATCACGACCATGTCCTCTTCCTCCATCGTTCGACCAATAGCTTCCAGCTGATTGTGAATCTCCTTTATCTTTCTCAAATGCTCCTGGAGAGGGGTCTTCTCGTCCATCATTATCGAAAAGAGCATGTTCTTAAGAAAGAATGCACGACTCTTATCTAATGTTTCATGGAGATCCTTTAGGTACGTCCAAACCTCAACAGCTGTTTTGCCTGATAGCACTTGTGGCAGCTGGTCGTCAATGACTGAAAGCTTGATGAGCATGACAGCTTCCCGGTTGCGCTCATCCCATTTGTCCTGATCCTTTCAGGCTACAGTGGGATGGGTTGAGTTCCCCAAAATGACCTGATCAAGACACCAATATTCAAAGATCATAATCATGCGTTGCTTCCAGGTGTTGTAATTCTTCCCATTGAACTTTTGGCTGCTTTTGAGCATTATGTTCGTCAGAGATGCCATCACGTACCCTGCGGTCAAACTGGTGAAGGCACGAATCAGCAGATGATAACAAAGAGTTTGTACAAAACCCTAGCCGCAAAATATAACAGAGGGATTTGAGGACAACCCAAATGAGATTTTGAAAAACCAAAAAAATTAAATAATACCCAAAAAAATTCGAGAGGACCCACGTCCACAAATTTTGAGGCACGGAAAACGAGGGACCCAAAAATTTTTGAAAGCAACCCAATTGAGCTCTCAGAAAACCCACCAAGAATCTGCAAACGAAAAAAAAATCAACTTGAAAAAGAGGGTAAAAACCCTAGTCGAAGTTGCAGAAAACCCTAGCCGCCATTAGAGAACCAGAAAATTGCAGAAAAAGTCATCCAAATGAAGAAATCCGTGCCCAGACAAAGAGCAGAAATTTCTAGAAAATATGCCTAGAAAAAACTCCAAAAACACAGGGTTCTTAATAGTTACAAAATCGCGACTAGAACAGAGAGAAAACGTGATCACGAAAGTCTGAGAATCGCAGCTAGGTATGGGCGAAAATCACGTCCAGAAACCTCACGAAATCACGCCCAACTTTAGGACGAAACGCGGGCCAAAAAACAGGAAAAGAACGCGCGACCCGCAACAAACATGCGCCGAGGAGAAAGAAGAAAACACAGGCTTAAAACCGCATCAAAAAACGTGTTCAAAATGAGCTTAAATCTATCCAAAAGGAGGCACGAAAATGTGCATCAGATTCAGGAAAAATAAGACGCGCCCAAGTAGAGCAATGTCGGCCTCAAAAACGCGAGAGAAAGCCACGAAAAATAGCGCCTGAGAGTAAAACGCGAGGGCCAAGAACCAAGTCGCGATTTTTGCACAAAAAAACTCTAAAAATTTCAAACAAAGAGCCATGAATTTTCCTAGGAACCCTAACACAGAAAAAAATTCAAATTATGACTTCTTTTTTATTTGGTAAAGCCCACGAATTTTTAGGGTTTTTTTTTCGTTCCTAAGGCTCTAATACCATGTTCGTTAGAAAACATTCTTACATTAACAGAAATAAAAGGTTACATTATAAAGAAGTGCATAATATTGTAGATATTAAAGATATCTAACTACCTACCTATTACTGTAGAAACAATAAAACTAAACTAACTTAACAATAAAACATTGACCATTAACAATAGGAATATAATATTCTAACATACACATGATTTAAATCTTGCAATATAAACAAAAGTCAAGTACTACATAAGCAAAATTCAAAAACAACAAATAGCAATTGATTCCACATGTTTAAACATAGAACACCACATCCTCTTCATTGTTGGGGGAGAACAAATTACAAAGGCCATTAAAGGCATAGTATAGAATATTCAATCCTTCCCATGAAGGGCACCTGTTAAGGTTTGAGAATGGAAACAAAACTTCTACTATTTTCTATTCAAAGATAAGACTATTACAATCACTGTTCCTCTTTGTAAAAATTGTGAACCCTTACAGAAGATAGAACTCCCAAATATATAGGCACTATAGCTTGGCCTGGTGGAGATTACAAGACAAGAAAATAGACACCTGGAAGCTTGGCGTGCTTCTTCATGATGAGGCCATTGTAACCGTCTAACTGAAAGAAGAGTGTTGTGACTCATGCGTGCAAACAGCATTATGCAAATGGTTTTCAACTCTGGATATGGCACGACCTTAATGCTTCATGATTTCCTTGCTACCTAGAGAAAGCATCATAACGACGTGTGTCCATCTTCGAACCAATCTTGAAACTCTATTGGAAATAGGACCCATATGTTTGCAAAAAGGGGTAAAAATTTATTGATCAAAAAGTCACAAGAGAACAATCAACAGCAACAACAAGAGGGTTGAGAAGCCCCAACAACCAAAGAAACAGAAGTATAAAAACCCAAGCTGCAACACACCCCTCCAGGGGCTAAAACACCAATCCCCTTAATCCTGCATATCCACATGAATCAACCTCTACAAATTACCCACATAATCCTCAGGAAGCTACTCCCAAGCACTAACCCGCTAACCACTACGGCCCTCCAAAGCCCATTTTTTGCAAGACAATCAGCAACACTATTCCATTCCCTCGGAATATGAACAAAGGAAACCTCCTCCAAGAAACTCCTCATCCTTAAAATTTGTATAGCTACTAAAGCTAACTACCAATTCACCCCCTCAAAACTTTGATTATTCAAAATATTAACAATAATCATGGAGTCAGATTCACAAACAACCTTATGCCACCCCAAGGCCAAGGCCTTCTCCAAGGCAATAAGAATAGCAAGAGCCTCCATTAGATTATTAGTCTGATGCCCCTCATATATGGAGAAGAAAAAAATAACCATACCCGAATTATCTCTACCAACTTCTCCTACACCAGCCTATCTAGGATTACCCCTAGACGAACCGTCATTATTGATCTTCAAGACACCATCAGAAGGGGGAGACAATTTGCCGACCCGATGAATTTTCCTCATGATTTCTACCCTTTGAAGAGATAGAGTCCTTCTTCCCCTTACCAGCTAAGCCTATCCTCGTCATCACCTTGGCCTCCCCACGATCAACAGGAAGAGTCACTTCACGCTTAGCCTAAAAAGTCTCTTAAATCATACCCATGACCCGTAGCCAGATCTGTTGAATCGCCAGAGCACAAGCTTGGAAAATACTTTGATTCCTCTCAAGCCAAGTCTACCAAAGGATACAAGAGGGCCCTAAGTTCCAAGCCACCTAGAGACTTGAGTCCTCTATTGGCGGTCTCCCCATACTTCTCCAAAACTACACAAGAGACGAAGCATGAACACACACATGTTTTGAAGCATCCCACCAACAATGCCACAAAAACCTAAGGGACAATGGAAAAAAAGATGAAAGGACTCCTCGTCGCAGCCGCACAAGACACGGATCAAAAGCCCTTGAAATCCCCACTTCTACAAGTTCTCCCAAGTGAGACACCAATCACGAGCCACGAGCCACAAAAAGAACTTGCATTTAGGCCAAGCAAACTTATTCCAAGTATTCTTCCACCAAGGGACTTCCCCTCCACCATACTTCTACCTGCCAAGAACCTAGTAACCAACTGCCATTGAGTACACACCCCGCAAGTCAGGGCTCCACACAAAGATGTCATCCAAAGAGAGGGAATTGCTTTACTTCACGATCCTCAACCAAACCGCCAAGTGGCCATTCATGGGGGAATTTCCACCTAAACACCACCATATGACCCACTCTCTTGTTGGCTTTAAAATTTACGACCTTAGCCCAACTAGCCTCCCAAAAGATACAAGCAAGGCTCCAAAGGTGTAGGTACAAGGACAATATCGAGGGATGACCACCCCAAGATTCAAACCAAAATAGAGCCCTAGAGCGACTATTGCAAATCCAAAACAAGCCCTGCTTTATAAGACTGACCCCTCTCTTAGGGGTCTCCCAAATCATAGAACCTCTACCATCCACACTGTACCTAGGAACATCAATGCTCTCCGCACCTCTCAAGTACTTATGCGTCAAAATCTTAGCCCAGGCCTAGTTCTAGTTAGTGCACCATCTCTAGTAAAGCTTCGCAACGAGGGCCTAGCCAGTGAGAACAACCTTTCGTAGCCCAAGACCCCCCTCGTACAGAGATCTGCAAATGTCCTCCCACTTCACCAAAGGCCACCTGGAAGAATCCAAGCTCCCAAACAATAAAAATTGTCTGGAAAGAAAGTCCAAATCCTTGTTGAAACTTAGAGGAGCCACTTGCACCATACATCTGTAAATAGGGAGAGCCTGAACCACCGACTTGAGAAGAAGCATTCTCCTTGCAAAGGAGAGCCACCAGACAATCCAATGGCAAACTTTACCTCGAAACTTATCAATTATCTTTTGCCAAGTTACCCAAGGCAACAAACCTGCAACAATAGGAATTCCCAGGTACTCCAAGGGGAGGGAACCGATCTGGAACCTAAGAATTCTAGCAATTCTTGACTGGATCAGAGGAGTATTGAAAAAATAAATGGAAGACTTATCTTCATTAATCTTCTGACTCAACACATTCAGGTAAACATCCAATGCCCTTCTAAAATTGGTAGCTTCCCTGATCTTGGCTACCCACAACAAGGCAATATCATCAACAAACTGAAGGTGAGACTGAGTAAGAAGGTTGATCACATAATCCTTCACAAATCTTCCACGACACTCAGCGAAAATGATGAAGAGATAAGGAGAAAGGATCCCCCTATCGAAGACCTCGAGATGCCCCAAATAAAGCAAAAGGTTCATCGTTAATAAGAACAAAGTAAGAGATAAAAGTCACACAACTTATCACCCACTCGATCCATCCATTGTTAAACCCAAAGGCACTAAGCACTTTTTGCATAAATGACCATCTCACACGATCATAAGCTTTCACCATGTCCAGCTTGATGAACATAGCCTTTTCCTTGGAATTAGCCATAGAATGGATAGCCTTAGTAGCAACCACTACCCCATCCAAAATTTGCCTACCAGACACAAAACCTCCCCGCTCTTCTGAGACAACTCTATGAAGCCACAGTTTAAGTCTCTCCGCCATACGCTTAGAAATGATCTTGTAGACCACGTTGCAAAGAACAATTGGTCTAAATAGATCAAGAGAATTAGCTCTTGCTTGCTTGGGAATGAGCACCAGAAAAATGGCATTCAAAGCTCTTAGCATCTGTTTGTTAACTTGAGATTCCTACACAACCGCCAATAAATTATATTTGACAATCTCCCAGAACTCTTAAAGGAACTCAATAAGAAATCCATCTGGTCCAGGTGCCTTCCATTTCTTCATCTGAAAAACAACCTCTTCAATCTCATCCAAAGTCATAGGCCTGCACAAACTTTGGTTCATCTCATTAGAGACCACAGAAGGGATACAACTCAGAATAAGATTCTCCTCAATCAAAGCTTGGGGGAATCCTCCTTGAAAAGTGAAGAGAAATACTGAGTAACCTCCCTTGAAATTTCCGAGATGGAGGTAAGTTGGCTTCCCTGAGACAACACTAAGAAGATAATAGGTTCCCATACCTTCTATCTTTAACTGAATTAGAAAAGAAGGCAGTATTCCTATCTCCCTCCAAAAGCCAATCAATCCTACACTTTTGCTTCCAATAGATCTCCTCATGTATCATCCATTCTTCCAAAATCTTCAAAGCCTCACCTTCTTCCCAAAGGGAACTCTCTAAAAGGCATGTATCTCGGATTTGTCTAGTAATTGCATTAAGACATTTTTTGGCAACAACTTTGACCTAGAAGATGTCCCCAAAGCACTACCTATTCCATTTCTTAAGCTGAAGTTTAACGAATTGAAGACATTTTGCAAAGGAATACATGGTAGTTCCATGCGTAAGCATACCTCTCCACTGCTAATCCCTCACCAACTCCTGCAAAGACAGATCCCGCAACCACATCAGTTGAAACTTGAAGGAGGGATTCTTATTGACACCCAACCTAGATGCTGAGAATTTGATAGGCTAATGGTCAGAGTCCCTCCAATCTAGAATCTCCAAACTACTCACCCACCTATTGCCAATCCAAAAGCAGGAAACTAAAACTCTGTCCAGCCTCTCAGAGATGGACTCCACCCCACACCTCCTGTTGCTCCACGTGAACATACCATTACCAGGCTTGATATCAACCAAATTTAAATGATGGATGTTATCCCTAAAAAAATGGAAGAGGCTTCCAACCTAGCCACACCCCTCCTCTTTTCATCCAAACAAGAAATGGCATTGAAGCCTCTCGCCAAAATCCAGGGGAAACGAGGGGCCAAAGATCTCACCTACCAAATGTGAGTCCACAAACAAGATTTGCCAGGGAAGTCCGTAGGAGCATAAACATTAGTAAGGAGAATCATTTCCCCAGATAGAAAGCTAGAAGCACCCATTGTCAAAGAATATCTACTAGACACCCACCAAAGAGGAATCACCTTTCATGAGTCCCAGAGGCTCACAACCCCACCCACCCTATCATGAGCCCCAATACACTGAAACTGGACTCTACTCCATAACTTAGGTGCAATACAAGCCATTTCATCAATCAACACCTTAGACTCTTGAATAAACACAACATTAGGAGAGTGCACTTTAATTAACTCACGAAGAGCTTTTTGTCTAGGGGTCTTGTTCAAACCCCTTGCATTCCATGACAGCACAATTATTTCTGAGAGTTAGCAAAATGGGAGTCAATAGTCTTAACTGACCCCAATTCCACCAAGTTTTCGCCCATCAACTTCATTTTATCCTAGTCCATTTTCATCCCTACTTTAGAGGATTTCTCTGAGGCACCTTTTTTTTTTCTTTTGCTACAGGCCTAACAGAGGCAATGTAATGTCCCCATTTTAGCTCTACACTCTTCAATGGGATTTAGCCTATTTCCGGAAACCTGTAGGCTAAGCAGAAATGGAAATTAGGGTTTCCTATTTTATAGGAGGTTTCAACTTGGCTTTTAGAGGCTCGCATGCAAGAGTTTGGAAGGGAGCTTTAGGGAGCTTTCTAGGTTTTTGGAGAGCTTCAAGATGTGGTGACATGCATGTTGTGTTAATGACATGCATTTCCAGCGGATACCTTGCATGCAGGAAAGGTTTCTAGGTTTTCAAAGAGCTTCAAAATGGTGTAACATGCATCTAAATTTGACAACCTTTCCAAGAACTTACCATTTTTAGTAAGTCATGACGGCTGCCTAATTTGTGCTCAAAAGGCGTTTGGGAACACTTATTATTTTTAGCAGTTTGCTATTTTTAGTTAAGTTCTATTTATGGCAGTGCCATCCTAGCAACAACTTTGTCTTTTCAGTTCATCATTCTATTTTTGGCAGTGAGACAGTTATGTTTGGGCCTTGGCTTCTCCTTTCCTCTTGGAGCTAAGTTTTAATAACTTCGTCATTTTTTCGGTGTTGCTTTTTGGACCCCGTGCCTAGATTGATCAACTTCAAGTTGTTTTAAAAGGGGGACTTGTTTTGGACACCTCAGGTGATGAGTTTAATATTTTTCAAAGTTAAATTAATAACCCTTTTACCTTGGACGCCTAGAGAGTTGAATGAAAAAAGGTAATTTAATATTATTATTGGCAAATTAAGTTGGACGTCCCTTTTGGAGAAGTTGAAGTGTTTTGCATTCTTTTCTTGGAGGTTACAGAGTTGATTCGAATGCCAAGAAGAAGGCTCTATTTTTTGTGCCTTGCTCCTTCATTCTCATCTTTGAGAATTTTGATAACATTATGCTACTAAATTGAATTCAAAGCCGCTTCGAGGAGATCCCTCCTAGTACCTTTTCTACGCCAATCTTCGGGCTTGAAACGATAACTTCCTAGATGGCATTCTGAAGACCGTGCTCAAGAGTGCGGATAGAGCTCATTCATGTTTGCTATAGCAAATTGTTGTTGTATAATCTGTTATTTCTGATTATTATAGGTAGATTGTTGGTTTATAATCTGTTTATACTACTACCGGAAGTGCTTGCTGAAGCATGTTTCTGTTTGTGGCTTCATCGGCATATTTTATTTGGTTTTGGGTATTTGCTCAAGGTGTTCTCCTGTGTAGGGCACCAGTTTTGCAATTTAAACAAATTTTATTACTGAGTTTGGGATTTTTGGGAGAAGGTCAACCCTCCCTGGAGGCCGTACCATTTCCTCTTGGCTGCATTGGGATTTGTGCCACTATTTGGTGCGTATTTTAAAGGTGTCTATCTACAATAATTTGGACGCCTAGCTTCAAGGATTCATATGCATTCAGTTTCACGTCAATCGGGCTCCGTTTGGCAAAGATACGAGCATATTGGTAAATTCTCTTCTTGCTGGTCTGATTTTCTGAATTTACTGTTTCTGATCAGACTTGTCTATTTTCTGATATACTGTTGATTTGAGCTCATTTTCCATATCAATTAGAGGTTTTAACTCTAACTCCTTGTGGTTTTGGAAGATTAATTCTATGTTTGTGCAGCTGAAAACTCTATCATTGTAAAGTTGGTTTAGTAGTACTAACAGCTGTTATTTTATTTGCTGCATTTTAAATGTTTGTAATTACTCCCACTGAAGAAGTGGTTGAGTTAAATAATTTTACTTTCAACACTTGTTTAAATTCCCCCCACTAAATAAGTGGTAGAGCAAATTCATGGTCGGCTTGCCGCCTTATTATTTGTAATTAGTTTTGCTCCCGCTAAATAAGTGGTCGAGCTTATGGTCAGTTATCCACCTACTCTTGTATTTACTTTCATTCATGGTCAGCTAGCCGCCTAGCAGCTTTGTAATTCATTTCCAGTAGCTAACGATCCCCAACACTATATGCTCTCACCTCACCCACATTGGGATCTTGGTGATCAAATGGTGAAGGATTACTTTCCAAGCTGGTTTATATTTGGAGCTAACACTAACAATGGTGATTTTTGTTGATAAAATTCAAAAAAAATTAAGGGGGAATATTACAGGCAGCACTTTACTGCCTTTCCTAGGGGAAGAAGCCACATCTTCCTGCCTCGAATCACCATTTTGCTCTGAAGAAATCACAGCCACCCCCAACCCCATAGCCAAACCTAGATCACAGGACCCTTCCTGTGCATGAACTGTAGCAAGCTGGAGCACAAGCTACTCAAACCCATGCCCGCACAGGTTGACATCCGACAAGTCAATCATCTGCTCTTCCCCAACAAGAGAAGCCTCAGGGAGCAAACTACCTGGATTTCCTTCCATCAAGTCCAAATCCTCCAAAGCCTCAAAGCGATTAAAGGACTCATCCATTTGCGTATCCTTGAGAGATCATTTTAAACACCTGCCTCTGTTATGGGGTTTGATAGGAATAAACCCACTACATCTGTTGTCCCCTTTGTTACTAGAGCCTTTCCTTTGGTATTTGCCTGTTCAGCACGAGACGGAGCTTTGGCTGCAACGCTACGAAAATCCTCCCCAAAGGGTTAACCTTAGGACACTTCCTCTGCAGGTGACCATACTCATGACAAATTTGACTTTGTAGTCAAAATGTTGAATCCAGACAGTGTCCCCAACTCAAATCTCAAGAGAATCTAGCAAGGGGTTATTCAAGTCAATTTCAATACAAATGCACGCATAGGAAATTACCTTATTATCCAAAGTTTGTTGCGATAGGCCTACTGATTTCCCAAGCAATAGCACAATCATATGTAAGATGTCATTTCGCCAAAATTCTAACGAAGCCATGAGAGACAAACTGACACTGGCACTTTTGACAAGAGCTCCTCCAACGTATTAAAGCCAACATGCCACGACTTAATAAAAAGACCCACATGATTATAAAAGTATGGGCCACCCTCATAAGCCTTGTTAGCTCCTCCAACGTATTAAAGCCAACATGCCACGGCTTAATACAAAGACCCACATGATTATAAAAGTATGGGCCACCCTCATAAGCCTTGTTGCGATTTGACAAGCAAGAAAACACAACAATAAAGTAGTTGTTTGCAGCCAACATCACACATATCGCCCTCTAGGTTCCAGGTACGACGAGTCCACGAATCCAAGAAAGGAAGAGAAACTCGAGTACCCATAAACTTACAAATAAGGGCAAGATTACATAGATAGCTAACATCTTCCACCATCAAATCTTGTTGGATCACTAACACCAGACAAGAGGCGCTTCTCTCTTAGCATCCCTCCACTTTCGTATGTCTTTGGCTCCCAGTCTAGGACGAGCCACCAACATGCACAAAGCTATTTAGATAATCTAGTGCCTTTGCATGAGCGGATGGGGGAGGGACAAACCACAAAACTACCTCACAAAAAGACATTCCTTGATAAACCCAACCAGAAGAAACATTGCACCAAACATGAAACAAAAAACCCAAACCTTGCTGGCCATGCACCCCTCGAACAAAGAAAGACACCCCCAACGAAACAAAATCACCCCCAACCCCCTATAGCACACCCAATAACACATGCAACTAGAAAAAAATGAAGAAAAGCAACTCGCAGCAATTACAAGCCACGGGCCTACACAGGCAGCGCCATCGCACCCGCCCTCTCCATTTGCCTCCCGTCCCCTCAATTGTCAAATATTCACAAGGCCCATATGTTACAACCAATGGTGCAACTCCTACCTCTGACAAGAAAAACCCTTGCCTTAGACAAGCATTGTGACGACACATGGACAAAAGAATGCCCTTTGAAGATGGCTCCACTTGTGGGTCCCGCTAAAAAGTTCAACCAATGGCATAAGCCTTTTAAAACAAAGAAACCTCCTTCATTCTAAAGGAGCGTTGAATCACCACGTGGTCCTCAGTTTGACCCAATTTGAGTTTGGCCACTTTAACCCAAAGACACATCCACATGGAACACTTGTAATTAGCAACCTTTGGAGTGTGTGGAGGCAATCCGATACAAAGTCCAAAAAAATCAAAGCATGATCTTGGATGACTATTGGTGGGCTTGTATGTAGTATATATTAAGTTCATTGAGCACATCATGAGTACGATTAGATCCACTTGTAGGAATCAGCCCTGTTTGGGTGAGATATATGACAACATTGAGTTCATGATAAAAAAAATAAGGCACTCATTATAGCAACTATAGAGAAAGAGTGCACTCTAGTGAGTGCACAAAATAATATTTAATGGTGGAAGAAAATGACCACCCTCTTGCATCTCCTAGAATTTGGAGAAACCCCTAAATATTATAGCATAAAAAATTGCCCAAATAGATGCCATCATATAAAGAAATTGAAGTTAGTGAAAATTAAAAAACAACATTCACTAGATTATTTCCTTTTCCAAATGTAGAGGACATTATAATTGTTAAATTTGGATGGTCATAGCCTTACCCATCTTCAAGACAAGTACAAGAAGGATGCCCATATGTTGTACTACCTCCATGGCCAAGGATTAATTACCTATAGCCTCTTGCCATCAAAATTCTCACGTATTTGTACTTTTTAACACTCACTATTCTTTTGCAACTATAAGTTTAAATATTGTGTTGCCTTCGTCTCAAATCTCTTTAGGCTACAAGTTCCTCTACAACTTAGCGCAACAAGAGTGCATGCTCCTTTATCCACTCAATTATGTGCAACCAGTTGACAAAGAAAAAGATAGATGAGTTGGGTTTACTTTTATTCCAACATTTGCCTCCTCTCACTCACGCAAGTCAAGTACATGGAGGGGACAATGAGGCATTGAATATAGAACCAAAGCATCACAACTTAAATGCTTTTGTTTCATAACTTTCCTTATCTCAATGAAGTATGAGGGGCATGAGGCTACCATATAAGACTTGAATAGCACAACTAGTGGGAGTAGCACTGGCACCATTTGTGGTTCTAATAAACTAATTGATCATGTTGATGCTCTCAATGAAGATTGAAATGATGATTTGTAGTGATTTTTGGTGCACATTTGCACTAATAATACGAACCATATATAATTTATCCTTACCATTAAACAATTAATATTGAATAATTAACTATCATTTGTGTTTCCTATTTAAAATTATATATTTTGTGCAAATAATGGTTAGAACTTATTTTTATATATTTTTTAACTAATATTATATATTGTATAGTTGAATCTAGAAAAATGGGAAAACTATCAAATCTGAACCAACAACTTAGCCCAAGTCAATGATTCAAATCTACTCAAAGACATTTGACACTAGTGAAGAGTCTAAGAATAAGGACAAAGAGAAATTTATTATTTTACACAAATAAGGACAACATGATGAATAACTTTTGTCGTCCACATCTGGTTAAAACCATTTGGCACTTGCAAATAGTGGAAAAACAATTTTGCACTTGCAAATAGTTGAAGGACAAGGGGAAAGAGAAAATTGGCATAAATAAGGATGACATGAAGAAAGACTTAAGCTTTTCAAATCAAGTTAAAGCCATCTCATACTAGTGAAGAGTCAAAGGATAACAAAAAGCAAAAAGATAGCGTAAATAAGGATAATGCAAAAGAATTACTATGAGCTATCAAATCTACTTAAAGCCATATGGGAATTGTGGAGAGATGAAGGATAATGAGAAAGCTGACAAATATAAGAGGAACACAAATAACATCTTGAGTTGTTCAAATCCACTTAAACTTTGAACTTTGAAGTGATAGGTATCTTTGAAATGTCCAAGATAAGGAATAAAAGTAACTTGACATAATGGCTAAAGACATTTGGCACTTGTGAATTTTCGAAGGATAAAGAGAAAGAGAGAGAGTTGACGGAAATAACGAAAACAAAGAAGAATGCAAGGTGTTCAAATCTACTTAAATCTATTTAGCACTTGTGAAGATTCAAAGGATAAAGAGAAACTGTAAATTGACATAAATAAGGACAAGTTAAAAATTAGCTTGAGCTTTTCAGAATCACTTAAATCCATTCTGACTTGACCTGTTCAGAATCACTTGAACCCATTTTGACTTGAGCTGTTCAGGATCACTTAAATCCATTCGAACTTGGGCTGTTCAGATCCACTTAGATTCATTTGGAACCTGTGAAGAGTCTAACGATGAAACAGAAAGTTAACATAGCCAAGGCCAACACAGAGAATGCATTTGAGCCCGAAGCTAGGGTCTAGTTAACCTGTCAAATAGTTTGACAGATCCTATAGGCAAATTTGGTATACAGTAGATTAAAAGTCATAAACACCGTTATCAAATAAAAGCCACTGGTTAAACACCGTAGCAGAACTAAATACAGAAAAATCTTCTGAATGCTGGACTAAAGCCTATCCTAATTATCCTGACATAAACCTTTATGGTTGAGACTCGGTGAATACTGGAGAGTAGTCATTGAGTGCGAGCGCAAACCTAGACAGTTGCCTAGTTTTGCTGAATCTACAAAAAAATTAAAAAAAAACTAAAAAAATTTCAAACAATTCAAATTTATTTATTTAAAAATATCCTGAGCTTTGATCATGAGAGTAGAAAAACAGCCTACCAAGTACTATAGGCAACCGGCAGATACCGCTGCACCCGGCCAAAAATTTATACTAATTATCCCGCCATAAACCGCCGATTAAATAAGTGCGGAACTATTTCCTTTATGCTAACCAAAAACCTATCCTGATTACCTAAAGTTCCTTATATGTATTGTCCCATATGCATAACAATCTACTAACTCACTGTCCAGCGAAATGAACGCAACCCTAAACCACACTAAATAACTGTAAACAATCGGATAGACCTTTTATAGACCGAGTCTACCAGGATAAAAACTTCAGCCAAGGACAACACTAATAAACACCGAAACCGGTGCAATAGAATCATAGAACCCTAATGATAGGACTTTGATACGAAAATAAACATGTGAAGACAAGTGAGTGCCGACGAGACTCGTACCTTTGACGAAGGCAACTTTTTTGCGCTTGGGCTTTTCATCGGCCCTCTTCGCCTGCTCTGGTTCGATTCTCTTTACTGGAGCCATTTATGCTGTTACCACAGTTCCTTTGAGAAAAATGCCGATCCTGTGAGGACCAAGAAGTTTATATGAAAAGAACCCGAACGAAGAAAGGAAGGCGGGAAATGAGTGGGGCTGTCTCTGCAAATAAATCGCCCGATATTATTTATTTTTAATTTTTATTAAATCTTTTTTGTTTTCATGTAAATGTGTAGTAACTCTTAACTAATTTCTAGCGTTTTTATTCACTACAAATTAAAAAAATTATAATTTTTTATTTGGTTAGAGGTAGGAATATTAATGCAACTCTTAGGTTTTAGGAGATTATAATTAAAATAGTTTGAGTAAATTATTTTATCATTTTATTGAATACTAGTTGCAAGTAGTTTTATGTGTGATGGTCTATAATTAGTTATATTATTGATGAAATCATTTTAACTCTATTCATTTTGACTATAAGTGACATTATTTTCATATCAATTATTTATTATCCCATTTCATAAAGGACTTTAGTTTGTATTTAAATGATTGTGGGTCATTATTGAATGCAACTTTTTTATATATATTAGAGTCAATTTTTGCAATTTTTTTATATATTAGAGTCAATTTCATGAATGCAATTTTTTATATATATTAGAGTCAATTTTAGTTTGTATGGGTATTTTAGATTAGTAATTTATGTGGGAGTTAGTTTTTATTAATTGGTGATAAATGAAAGGATGAAAGAGCAAAATCAAAATAGTTTGACCAAATTTTTTAATGTATATTTTTTCTTAAATTTATTTCAAAATATTAAAATTATTTTATCTATCATTTTGTTGGATAATAGTTGTGAGAGTCTTATTAGTATGATGTAAAATATTGATAGTTAATAGTTAATTCTATTCATTTTGACTATAAAATAGTTTATAGTGGAGCCAATTAATAGTTAATTCTATTCATTTGGTATTGTATGTGTTGTCTATTTCATAATGGCATTGTTTTGTATTTAAAGGGTTGTAGGCCAGTATTATGGAATGCATTTTTTGTTTGTTATATTTGAATCAATTTTAATTTATATGGAATGTAATTTTTTATCATTTAATCAAAATTATGTTGAAGATGAGGATTTTTTTTCTTATTATATTGGAATCAATTCACATCTATTAATTTTAAAGACATGAGAATGAAGAATCATGAAAATCCTAAAAATTATTTTAAAAAATAATAATAAGAAAAACTAATATTTAATAAAGGTTGTGTTGCTACGAAGTTTTTCTCAAATGTTGACAATACAGTTTTATTCTTTGAAGTGTAGACGAATTAGAGTAGCACTCGTCTAATCGAATTGATGTCAGGCATGGAACTATTGACCATTTTCTAAACTTCTACTTATGGTGTTGTTATCTTCGCCACTGATGCCCCGGCTAGTGGCTATAAAGCTAGAGGGGGCATTGCAATAGGCTATTGAATAAGAAGGTATGCTAGATGAGGTTTTTCCCTTACTCCCTTCGCTACTGACTCTGCATACTTTGCTATTGGAAATGGCTCAAATAATTTTGTTCAATGACAATACATTAAATTTGTTTATTAACTACTTTTCATAATTAGGAAAGAAGGCTATTAGAAAGAATAAGAATGTCATTGCATCATTCTCTAGCATCTTTGGATTTATCAATGCATGAATAAGAGCTAGTAGAGGCCTATAAAAAAGACTTGGTCTTGGTCCATATTACTAAAAACCTTTGCATGAACAAAAATAAGTAATACTTTTTTGATATATATTATTAATATTTTTTGATATATATAAAGTGTGCAATAAGACTCCAGAAATTTATCCAATAAATTTTGATTTATTTTTTGTTAAATAATATGCATCTATCCTTTAGTAAGATTGCAAAACTAAAATAGATAAAAATAAATATTTTTTCATTATTTAATAAAATAACTCAAATTAATATCTCGTAAGATAGATACATTTAAGTTCTTTTAAAATAATTTTAAAATAAATCTCTTAAATAAATAAAATTGATGTTTTTAAAATTGATCTGTTTAAAATATTTATACTAATATAATTAAAATATAATTATTTTTTATAATTAATAATTTGTTATAAATATTAATCTAAATATATCAATATAAAAAATAATTCTTAAGAAATAATTTTAAAATAAAATAACTTTAAGTAAATAATAATAGTTTTGATTATAAGGGAAAAACAGGTTTTGAAGGGACTCGAAACCCTTTACAACTATAGGTACAAAATGTTGCTCAAAAGATACAACACTGGACAATCAGCAGCATCCAAAAACCCACAACCACAAAAGAAAC
>VDFB02123553.1:0-55439 GCA_007258455.2 Sequoia sempervirens | reverse complement strand
GTGATGATCGGAATCTCGAAAATGCTGACAAATTGCCTGGAATTGCAGACTTACTAAAAATAGTAAGTATCTCGGAATTCAATGAAAACTGGTTGGAAGCCTGCTGGATGTCTACCGACAATATTGCTAAGTTCAATTTTCAATTTACTGGCCCTACTTGACCTTGACTTGACCCAAAAATGATGAAACCCTAATTTTAGAATTGGCCAATATCTTCACATTTAAGCTCAATGACGACACAACCCCCCGGAAAGACAGACACCAGAAAAGAGACAGAGCGAGAGAGCGAGGAAAAACCCAAGCCAAAAGACCGGAACGGAGCAAAAATAAGGGGGTCCCCATCTGAATGGGGCGATGTGTGAAAAGGTCACAACAGGTACTTAGGCAGCCTTTATGGGTATGAAGAAAATCCTTGCAGCCTGATGTAAGAAAACTTTGGAAACTGTATAAACTAGCACCCATACCTCTCAATCAATTCTTGGGATTCCCTCGAGATCCTGTGATGCATTCGCTCCTGAAGTGTTCTTGTGATGTGCATGGTAAAAGCGTCGTTGACACGCTTGTAATAAGTAGTGCTCGTTAGGTGCAGCTGCAGACAAGCCTCATGGATTTTGAACTGGTTAGAGCCACAACCAACAGGCTCCTTGTATGAAATTACTCTGTATTTCGTCATACGAGCCAACATGTAAATAATGTAGGAGCCCATATAGAATGTTTTCGTTCTTCTCAAACTCAGGAGCTACTTGTGCAAATTGGCACTAATCATCGCAGCCCAATTGATGTACTCTTTTCCTTCCAGCACGAGGTTGATGTAATAGAACATCCACAGTTCAAAAATGAATGCCTGAGGGCAGCCTCCAACTTTTCTTAGCATCATAATAAGATCACAGTACTCCTGCTTCAAGTCATCTGATATAATTTGCCTTGGCAGCTTCGTAAGAGAGGGCTTGGGGTTGTTCATCCAGCGAGTATTGATCGTCTCCGTACATCTCTCGAATGCAGAAGCATACATTCGTTCAGCTCATTCTCTTGATTTGTAAATCATGTTCCTGTGTGCCAGAATCCCAAAAGCTTCGCCAATAGTAGCAGGAGTGAGGTTGGCGAGCACTTGACCATCTGGTGACATAATTGATCTGTGATCCTTCTCATAGCAGTTGGCACACTCCATCATCAGCTCCAAACACTGAATAGCTGGTGGGAAACCGGCAACTGCATATAATCCACTTCGAATGATGTTGTGTGAAGTGGCTGAAGGTTGATGATTACCAATTCCCAGCATCAGATTCTTGAAGGTCTCCAAGTTGATAGAGCCCAAATTGGTGTCAGCCAGCTTGCCCAACTTCGAAGTAAATTTTGACTCTGGCATGAAAGGCTTGCTCAGCTTCTTGATGACAGCTTGCCTGGATGCACCATTGCTGTCCTTACCAGTTGTTCTTGCTTCAGCCATCCTACAAAACAATAAACAACCATCAGCAAATGATAAATAAAATAAATAAAAGATTGTGCAGGGGCTGCCAGTCGATTTTAAAAACTTTGAGAAGTTGCAACATCATTTCTCATTTGCCAACCTCACTTCTCCTTCAACAGATTTCGAATTATCAATCACTTGGAAAGTCTCAGCCACTTCAACACTTTCAGCAACTTCAATGAAACTTATCAAATTTCTTAGCCTTGACAAAATCGTCCACTTTACTTCAGCAATTGAACTCTTTTAAATTCATACCTCTTCAACTTCAAATAACTTAGCAGATTTCTAAGCTGCAGCAGCTTTAATACTTCAAAAAAAATCGGCCAACTTTAATCAGCACTTAGACTTTTGTAAATTCTCACTTCACACTCTCAGCAACTTAGCAAGTGCGCACCTCCTCAATAACATTCAGCTTCAGCAATAAACTCTTTCAAAAAAATAAATTTCTTCAACAACTGCAACTCATTCACTCACTGCAACTTCAAACTTCACATTCAACTCAGCCTCGCCCTCAGAGCAAATTCGAATTTCTTCAACTAGTGAGGAGAAATGAAAAACTTCTCAATTTTTATAGCAAAAATCGAATTCTAGAAGGAGCTAAGTTTAGCAAGTATATTAAGTCTCCACTACTTCATTTTAAGAATTTGAATTTCCCTCCTTTGGTATTTTCGACGCTTGTCTTTCGATGCCTGGAATCTTAGCCTTCTAGAAGTTCAACTTTGACTGGCATATTTGGCATTTAATTCATTTTCGAAAAATATTCACTTTAAATTCACCTCTTAACACATTTTATTCACCAGCCGGAGCTCTGTCATTTAAATTTAAATTTTATTCACCTCTGACGCTCTGGAAAATTCATCCTGTGAAGAACTCAATCAAAATTATCTAGGCAATTCACCTTAAATTCATCGTCTGGAAAAACTTTATCTTAGAAACACATTTTATTTAATTTGCCTTAGAAATTTTTTAAATTTTCCCTTAAGAAAATTCATAACTCGAGCACCGATTAAATTCTTCATCCCGAAGGCCCTGGCGAAGTGTAGAAGACTTGGAAATCAACTTCTCGTCGAAGATCTTCAATACCCAGAAGAGAATTTTCTCCAGAACTTGTCAAATCCATGGGTATACCACGAACGGGTTCATTTAATTCTTTTAAATTTTGAACCTTAGAAAAATAATTTTCGACCATTTTAATCCCGTTCTTCATCTCTGTGAGTGCTTTGTTGCTCTGACTTGAATTTTTTCTATCAATCCTGCAATGCCAACATCCTCTGACTTCACCATTGGCAAATTCATCCATGTCCAGGAAAATTTCATCATCCTCCAAGCTTGGGCGTATTTTTCCTAAGGGAGAAATTTTGTGCCTTAGAAAATTTTTGAATCACTTTGCATTTTCGAAATTTTACCTTAGGAAATTTTATTCATCTTCAATCCTTCTTCCTGTGGTGAAGAAATTTTTTTTTATTTCAATTCACTTAGGAAATTCTTGAAAGCACATACCACAGAGAATATTTGAATTCCAACGCCTAACATGTTTTATTTTTTTATCCCCCATAGGCTTAATATCCCCAACACCTAACATATTATTCATCACCCTACACACTTTAGGCGCATTTCAACCTTGAAGGGGAATATTCAACTCCAGCTTGGGCGCATTTAGCACTTGAAGAAGGATATTATCTACGCCAAGGTCACTTTTTTTCACCATACTTTACCTTGTTTACCATCTAACCCTCAATACTTACTCTTTACATGGCGCATTTAGCACTTGAAGAAGATGGACGCATATTGCATGTAGAGGAGGACGAGTTTCCAATGCCATCTTTGACCTTTGACTTCTTTGTTGAACTTGGGCGAAATATGAGATAGTGTGAAGGATGGGCGCATATGAGGATAAGAGGTGGATGAGATTCTTTATGCCTTAGAAAACTTTTGAACACCTTCCTAGAGTGGGCGCAAATGAAGGCATGAGGAGGATAAACATTATGCCTTTTAAACATTTTCATCCCTCATCCCTTGAGGGCACATTTTGATGGGTGAGGAGGATTAACATCTTACTTAGAAACTTTTTCAAATACCTTGAATGCAGGCTGGGCGCATTTTCATGGTGGTGCAGGATGAAGTCTCAGACTTAGCCATTTTCCTTGTCTTTGCCAGCTTCTTCATGCCTTACTATAAATAGTAAGTCCTTTAGTTTTCATATCTCAGAGGCTCAAATTGCTTTGAAATTTTGAACACTGGATCTTCATGACTCTGTTAGCCTGTTGACACTGCTATTCTGAGCTGGCCTACTATTTTTAGCCCATTTCTGAAGGTGGTTTGCTATTTATAGTAACTGCTTGATTCTGATACCTCCACAACTCCGTTTGATTTGAAATTCGAATGACGTGCTCCTCACCACGTGACTTGCTCGTTGACACTGGCGCCTATTGATGACTTTCTATTTTTAGCCAGTTTCTGAAATGACTTACTATAAATAGTAAGTGCTCCATTTGCCCTCAAATTTCTCTAGCGGATAGCTTGAAAGATACTGATCGCGGTGGTATACACCAGTTTTCGGAAATTCTGACTTTTTACCCCTCTTTTTGGGTCCCGAAGCTGGAAACCCTAATTTGACCTGCATGCATATCAAATGTCCTCCGTTTGTCCTCGTTTTTGTTGCATTGCGATTAGTTTGTGATTCTGAAGTGCTGGGAGGTGGCTGCTGGAATGTACCTGCTAAAAATAGTAAGTTCTTGAAGAAGTGATTATCCTGCTTTGCATGTCAAACCATTGCGTAGGTCTCGAAAAACCCACCAAGAATCACCTGACATGCAAAGAAAACCCTGACATGCAAACCCTAAAAGTAGCCTCTGAAGGCTGAATTCTAAAAGTTGTTATCTCACTTTGCATGTTACACCATCGCGAAGGTCTCTAAAAACCCAGAAGGAATCTTCAGACATGCGTTGAAAAATTCTTCATATAAACCCTGAAATTTGCCCTGGAAGTTGAATTGCTAAAAATAGTAAGTTGTCGGTTTCATCTCAAATTTTGCACGCGAGTAGCTTGATGCGTTCTGAATGCAGTGTGACTGTTAAAACTTCAAGAATGCTGACGGAATGCCCTGAATTACACACTTACTAAAAATAGTAAGTTGTTAGAATCTGATGAAATTTAGCTGAGAGTCTACTGGAAGCATACTGACAGCAACGTTAGTCTCTGTTTTCAATTTATTCACTTTGTTTGACCCTAGGTTGACCAGGAAAGCACAAACCCTAATTTTCAAACTTGGCCAAACATTTTACATTTAAGCTTGCTGACGGGAACGTCCCCAGAAGGAAGATAGTGGAAAAGAGACAGAAAGAGAGAGGGAGACAAAAACCAAAGCCAAAAGACCAGAATGGAGCAAAAACTAGGGGTCCCTATTTTGAATGGGGCGATGTGTGAAAAGGTCACAATAGGTTTCTTTACCCTTCGACTTCAAGTAGGAGTTAAGTTAGAGTAATACTCATTTTCATGCAAGTAGTTAATTGTGGGTGGTTGTGTTTGATTTAAGGGAGCTTCATTTAATCCATACCACTAGCAAACTTACTGATGGTAAGTTTGCCCTGCGTGGTCAACTAGAATACATTTTAGACTTAACTTCGATCGGGATTCACATGTACGTATGCATCGTTGTGATGGTATTTGCATTGTCAAGTCGTGATTTGAACACCTTCTGTTGCTCCCTTGAAGATTGCACCAAACTTCGTTGAAGCTATCCAACGTGAGGCAAGACAAAGTTCGGTTGAAGTTCACTGAAGTCAAGCTCACGCCTCTTGCACTTAGACTAGGACATAAATTTTCTAATCTTTGCAGCCTTTCAATTCAATACAATTCTGGTTAGTTTTAGGAAATACGTACCTCATAGCCAAATCATCTGCAACATATGAAAATCCCCTTCAAATCATTAACCTGCTGTTAGCTGCAACCCTTTTTGAACAATTGTGTAAGTCCCCTCATGTAAACAGCAAATCACAACGAACCAATTGAGGGTATTCCATAGCATTTCAGAACCTTGGAGTTGAACATAAAAACTTTCTGGCAATCTTAGCGTATGGGATTCTTTGATCAAGAGAGAATGGAGTAGCCTTCGGATTACTTTGTTTTGCTAATTGGTGTGGTCACAAAAATCACATCAACAGGTAGTGATAAAGATAAATGTCAATTGGTAGTACAAAATTTGAATATTATGTCATATATCATATATGTCTAGGACGATTAAAATTAAAATTATTACAACTAGAAAATTTGAAAATAATATAATCAAAAAATTGTATATTGGTCTTCAATCTTCATCAAAAGGATCTATATCAAAGTCATCATTTGGTTCAACATCATTTGAACCGCAAACAAATGGCGTGCCACTCCCACTATGTACATCATGTGTAAGAGTCTCATCACCATCTATATTGACTCTAGCAAGCTCTACAATAGATGCATTTAAGTTGATATACTCAAGGGATATATCCCAATTCTTCATTGCCCCTTTCTTGTAGTCATCTTGCTTATGTGATAGGAGACACAAGTTGAAATGGTTATAAATCAAGTCTTCTACTTCTTTTTGCAGACAACTAGTTACACTTCACTAAGTGGATAAAGGAGTATGTACTCCAATTTCGTTTAGTCAAAGAAGAACTTGCAACTTGTTGAAATTGGAGAGAAAATTAACACAACTTAAAAATAAAAAATAAAAAATAAATTAAAGAATGGTAAGTACTAAAGTCTACAAATATGAAAAAATAAAAAATAAAAAATGCTTACTTGTGATAGAATCTTGATTGCAAGAGGTTGGAGGAACAAATAATAGTGCCCATTAAGGGACCACCATGTACAAACATCTTCCTTGTATTGGTCTCAAAGAACAGAAATATTATGATCTTGTCCTAAGATGAACCTGCCAAACTCTTTCCTAACATTATTCACCACTTTTGGATCTAAGAAGATTATTTTTAATACCAACTTGTACCCATTAGCAATTTCACTATCTCTATATGATGCAGTTCTCCCTGGAAAAACAAGTATCTTTGTGCTATAATATTTGGGGGATAATGCATATGCAAGGAGATGCAATGGCTTGTTCATTTTGTTGTAGTGGTGATGAATGATTTTTTCCATACATTCAAAAAAATGTTTCTTTGGAGTCATTATCTTTTCGTGCTATTATGACCTTTATTTTTTCTATCATGGAGTCGATGCCATCATATATTTCCCCCAAACATGGCCAATGTGTATTAGCAAACTTGATCATACTCATGATAGGCTTGGTGAAACTCAAGACATAGTCCACATGATCCCTGTGATGTCCCGATGCGGGCCCCTATCGGAAAGTGACATAGGTCTGTCCGAGCGGTTTGCCCAGCTACGTGTCCGGGGTCTTCGGCGGGAGGAAAGCCCGGACTGGTAGGGAACGGCACCCCTCTTAGCGTTAAGGGGGCATCCCCAGGATAGGTACTCCCGCCGAAGACCCCGGACACGTGGCTGGGCAAACCGCTCGGACAGACCTATGTCACTTTCCGATAGGGGCCCGCATCGGGACATCACAATCCCACCAATTGCCATCTAGGATCAATGACTAGACCTTCCGGGTCCTCTCTGAATTTGATTTCTTCCAAATGCTCCATTTGTGGCTAATGAAAATGGAACCTAATGCCTCTTGCACCTTCACAAGTTGTCTCAAAATAATTGTGTGTGATGTGAATCAAGTCTCAGCAACCTAATGTTGTGTAAAAAATAAGTTAATAACACATTAAAATATAAGCAAACATAGCATAAATTAAAATCTAAAATAAATTAAATTAAATTTACTTTCAATGATTTTGAATTTGAGAAAGTTTTGAAAATTCCTTGTGACGTGATGGTTTGTTAGAAACATTTGGATCTTCTCAATCTCAATGTCATTGCTTTCACCCAATATATTTGAGTACCAATCGCTTGCATCACCAAGTTAAGGGAGTGTATGGTACATGTTGTCCAAAAAATATGTGCATACCTTTCCTCAACCAAAGCACCTGCTGCCCTACAATTTTTTGCATTGTCCGTATGAATTGGACATCATTTTCAAGACCCACCATCTCTATGAGGATTTTAGCATCCTTGATTTTCCCCTCACAATCAATTGCCTTAAAAAACATTGCCCTTTTTTGGGACATTGCAGTAATATTTATTAAAGGTCAATTTTTGCAATCTTTCCATCCATCAAAAATAATAGACACTCCTGTTTCAATCCAATAATTTTTAATTGGTTTGAATGATACCTATACAAAAAAAATTCCTTTTCCAATAAGATGGTGCACACCTTTTCATACCTAGGACCTATGAAACTAGAAGGTGCATTATTGATTGTTGTCACCATTCCCCACCAATGTGGTGATCTCACTAAGTTGAAAGGAAGACCATTGGTATAAATGCAATGTGCAATTTTGTCCTTGCAATGTCTCTTATTTCATTTTGAAATGCCTTAATCAATGGGCCTCTTTTGCGAGAAGGAGAGGGATCTTCTTCTTGGATAGAGGGAATCTCCAAGAAAGGATGTTGGGAGGCCATTATTGAATTTGTATGTGCCTTCAGTGATGTTTTTCTTGCTAAAGGATGAGGTTTAATTTTTCTCTCTTACTCATAGTATCAACTTCTTTTTGTTTTTTAATGAATTCCATATTTTTTTCTTTTGGCAACCCCTTCTTATTTTTCCCTCCACATTCTAATTCCACACCCACTTATAGCACATAAGCAAGCTTTCACTAGACTATATGAGCTCTTAAGTTGGGCTCTACACTCATTACAATTTCAAATAAATGCTCCACCTCTTGGAAGTTGATTGAGCATCGTAATGTATTTCCATAGAGGAGATGCTTGATCACATTTAAATTGTTTATTTGTCTAAGTGTCCACTGAAATTGAACTAGTGACCATTCCAAATAGATTGCAATTTACTGTTATAAGAAATTATTAAATTAAAAAAATGCAAGCCTACAATATGTATAAACTAATAGAAGTTCAAAACAAACACCAAAAAATAATATAAAAATCTTGAAACTAGTTTTTTTTTCCAAAAAAACTGATTTTTTGTTTAAACTTGAAAAAACTTGCTAAAACATTGAAAGAATTAGTTAAAATACTTACCTTAGATGAATAGATCTCCTTTGTGCAAGCTATAATCACCCCCTTGGCACTTTGTGATTGTTCTCCTTCAAAAGAATCAACTACCTTTCAAAATGCAAAATGGCTTAGCAAGAATGAGTTTGTGTGAAATGGAGTTTTATTTGTCAAACAACAAACAATAAGGGGCACATTTTTCGTTTTTAGGGTTTTTATTTTTTATGGTTTAGAGTTTAAAAAATCACTTTTTAATGTGTTTTTGGTTTCTTTTTGTGTTGGTGTAGCCACAGGAGTGGCTAGGATGCTCCCTAACCGCTCCCAGGGAGCTACCATCATTGCTCCTGAGCCTGGATCGGTTGGGTATGAGAATGGGACTCAGATTAGGAGGACCTGACTACTTAGCATATGATTATAAATTACAAATCCATATTATAATTTCTACAAGTTTCATTAATGGAAGACATGGGGCCAACACAATTTTTTGTTTTTTCCTTTTAAACCCAGGGCAAGGACCTAGGGGTGGTAACCCCCAACTAGGTCTAGGGGTGCCCCTCATTAATGGTTTGGGGGCAGGGATCCTAATGAGTTGTGGGGGTAGCTCTCTTGGTGTGTTCCATGTTGTGATATAGGGCAGGGTTGAGGGGTGAAATCATTGTCACCAAGCCCAAATTAAGGCCTTCAAGACCACATGGACCTTGAAACTTATGATTTTTTGACAATTTTGTTAATATCTTGGAGTGAGAGCTAAGTGAAAAAATTGTGAAAAATGATTGTCATTATGCAACTGTGGGCTAATTTATGGGTGACAACTCATCAAGAAATTGGGAAAAACTTGCAGCTGAGTTTAGTTGCCAATATTTGGGCCAAGGATTTGTCTTGCAAGATTTTGTGAATCTTTGAGTTTTTAATCTATGAAAGAACTAGAGATTAGACTTTAGAGAGAGCTCCATGCTAAAGAGAGGCTTGGTGAAACCACCAAAGGAGAACAATAAGCCCATGTAGAGGAGGAATCTCTTTCATACTATTTTCTAGTCTAGAGGTAAGTGCTGCAAAGTTATTGTAGATAGTGGTAGCAGAAATAACTTAATCTCTGTAGAAATAATGGACAAGTTAGTCCTGAAAAGATTGGCACACTCGAATCCTTACAAGGTGTCATGGCTATAGATTGGCCACCATGTAGCAGTAAGGGAACAACACCTTGTTAGTTTTCAAATTCTTTATTATAAAGATGAAATGTGGTGACATCATGCCTATGGATGTGTGTAATGTCCAATTGGGTAGAGATAATCTATCTCTACAATGATTTCATGTCCCAGCAAAGCCACTTGGGCATTTATCCACTTGTAAGCAGCATTTCTTTACCACATGTGGATAAATGCTATCATATACCATTCCATTTTTTATGCATTTCAATGTGATAGGTTTGTTTCCCTGAGAGACCATTGCACTTTTTTGATAACTAGAAACATCAAATTCAGTGATAAAGGGCTTGACAGAATTAAAAGCAGCTGGTATGTATTTGTGCAAAAGGGAGCACTTCTTTAAAAAATTTGAAGACCTTTGGAACAATGAAAAACATCTCATTTTGTTTTCAATAGGTTAAACAGAGAAAAGAAGGTTCCAAGTCCCTGACAGCAAAATAAAACATCTCTTTTTGTTAAGTTGGTTAGTGGTCAGGCAATGGATGAGAAATTTTTTACGATTTTTGAGGAAATGGATAATCTCTTGCTGTATATGAGAATGCTGCTAAACAAAGCCAAGACAAATTTTTGCAGATGTTTAGTGAACACATTATTTGGTAGTGCTTAGAAGGCTGGTGGAGTATTGTTTGTTATGGTATTATGAAAATATTTTTATTTGAACTTCAAATTAGCCATTAACGACATTTTCAGATAAAGAATAAATTCAGGCACAAGAAATGTGTAACCATGGTATTTATCTTGGGAGAAGATAATTTAGTTTGTAGGCTATTTTAAGTGGTTTCCAAGTTTTAAAGTGGTGTTTGGTAGGGTCCAAAACTGCAAGTAGTTTGTTGTAAGTCATCTGAAAGACTACATACCTTGCAGTGTGCAGCAATTTTACAACCCTTGGTGTTGGTTAGCTCAAGTAGGTCTCCTTGCCTCTTAGACGTGTTTGTATTCTTTATGTACTGTCTAGAAAAGTGATTTTAGTAATAATAGAGTTTTACTTTGAGAAGCTTGCCTTGGAATTCCAAATTTTCCTGCTTTTCTAACAGTCTAGCTTTATTAAGAAGTGTTCAGATTTGAGCATTAAAAGGAAAATTCTGATAATCAAAATGTTGAGTTTTCTGGTTGATTATCAGATTTTAAAACAGTAATGGTCTCATTGTGTTCTGAGTGATGTCTTCTCTTGGTTTTGAAGTTAAAAAGGTGCTTGATAACGTTTTTAGTGAAGTTCACCCTAAGTACTTGATAGCTTCCTGAGTGAAGAGCACCCTTGGCAAAGTATTTAGTTCTTTTTAATTTAGCCGTCAGATCATCAACCTTTGGCATAGGAATGTCTTTGGTGATAACTTAGCTGGGTTTTGTGTACTCATAATACATAAGTCATACAGACCACATGAGTTCTTCTGGAAATAACAATTTTTGCTGCTAATAACCCCAGGAATCTCTTGTTCTCAGTTTTTAAAAATGGCCATATGTTTTGGGACAGTAATGTGGCACACATATTTGGTTCATATATAATAGCTCATTCTATGCCTTTATTAGCAGGGGCAATTTTAAGGGTGCACCTTTTAAATTCAAGGAATATGAAATGCGGTGAACCTTCTTGCTGATTGTATTTTTTTGTTTGCCAAAAATGTAAGATATAATAAATACATAAATAAAAGAATGTTGAACATTATGGTTTTTCTGGAAAATCAAACATGCCAATGAATATTTGTCGAGTAAGGAGTCTAAAAATATATTAAAAAATCTTTTTTTTGGAGTTTGCTTTTCTAATTGAATGATTAAACTATATAAATATTTAGTAAACCCTTTTTTATCCAAGTGAAAATGTTGCAATTTCTCAAGTTTTGATAAACATCATGTATTACCATTAATATTATGGTGCCATGTCCCAATACTTTACTGTGATAATATGATTCCTAAAAGTTTATGTTCATATTCTGGTATGTAAATTTGATATCAGCTCATAGCTAGAGTAGATAATATAAAAGCCAAGTGTATGCATTTTAGGTTATGTTGAAGAAATTATGAGACATTATTTCTTGTAAATCTTCAATGGTCTAGTACTTAGTGGATGGTGATTTCAACTGGATAAATTTAGTTAATTGAAATTATATTGTGTTGTGTATCCCTTGCTAGTTTTTCTAATTTTTTTTAATTTGTATACAGGTTAGTAAAGGGGGGTTTCTGGAAGTTGGTGTTCAGACATATGGAAGTGGATTGTGGCACACTTGGTTTGACAGAGATTTGACAGTTGCTGGCCGAGTGATTGTAAAGCAAAATATTGATAATGGTCTTTCATACAGTCAGGAGCTTGTTAGGATCCAAGAACCTATACTCCGAGTACCCACTCTTGCCATTCACTTAGACAGGTAACTCAGAGTATGTCTATTCTGCTTTTCACAGAGATTGACTACATATTGGACTGTTGATTTTCAGCTGCAGGATACCATGGTACTTTGAATCATGCTCCTTGTCTGTTTATTGCTTGCATCAGAATAATATTTTATTATGCTGAATATCCTGTCTATTAGTTCTGATGCAAAAATTCTGACATCTAAAATTGAGGGAGGTGATGTGTGTGGCCTAGCAATATCTATACTTATAAGTTTTTTGAGCAGAAAAGCAGGCTTGGCTTGTCCTTTCAGAGGGTGTAGGTTCTTGAGGGTGCTTGGCTTCTACTTTCCCTGCTACTCATTTTTAAACTAAGACTGTTGAAGTTAATTCTACATACTTTAGTCCAAACTTTCATCTCTTCATATGGAGGTATATCCATGCCGGCATCTGGCAAATTCATCGCCAGCAATTCATCGAAGGAAAATTCACCGTCAGCAATTCACTGCCATGGAAAATTCACCAATGGAAAATTCGCCGCCAAGTAAAATTCACTGCCAGCAATTCACCAATATTTTTTAATATATATTTCAAAAACTTGGTGAATTGCTGGCGGTGAATTTTACTTGGTGGTGAATTTTCCGATGGTGAATTTTCCATAGCGGTGAATTGCTGACGATGAATTTTCCTTCGGTGAATTGCTGGCGATGAATTTTCCTAGAGCCATCCTTGCCAATGAGGATGACAGTATTTTCTGTATAAACTTCATCGTAATTATTGCTTCTCCTGTAAAAGAATAAAAACTGTTGCTATTCATATATGCTTGGAGTGAAGCTCCCCCTGCACAGTGATTAAGTTTTGACTTCTGATAATGTTATTATTTTCTGAGTTGTACAGGGAATCGAATGATGGATTTAAAGTTAATACACAGTCTCACCTTCTACCAATTCTGGCAACAGCTATCAAGGTTTGGATTATATTCTCAAGCACCATTATCAGTTATTTTATTTTGCATATATTGCATTCATTTGCCTAATCAAATGTGTAAAGCATGAGAATTGGCTTTTCAATAGGAAATATTCTGGCAGCGATTCTTATAGATCATTCATAAATGATATCTCATGTAACTCTTGCAAATTGGAAGATCAACTACAAAATATGGCTTGCTTCTCACATGGGACAGTTTTTCTTGCTAGAACCTCTCCTTTGGTGCCTGCCAAGATTTTATTCAGCATATAAAACAACCAGCTTAGGGAGAATGTGGTGGAACTATTTCAGTTCCTAGGGGGTTTTGCTTTATTATTTGTGGTGATTTTGGTCTAAAACCCTAGGTATCTCCATGGTGCCATCACTTTTCTTCTATTTTGAGGTTGACTTGTTATTGCCTGTTTGAAATAACTTAAGTGACTGCCTTATGCCTTTATGTTCGTTCAATGAACAGCCCCATTCCCTCATGACCATCTACCAGCAATTATCCCACATGCTTCTGAAAACACTTAAGTTACCTTTTAAGTGCCTGTTTAAGCGGTTCTCATTGTTGGCTACGTGTTGCCTTCTAATTGTGTTGCCTTCAGTTAATGCATCGTGCTTTCTAGCCTTCTATCACAAATAGAATTTGTGACACTGCTATATGATGATATCTGTCAGCCTATTATTTGGTTGCAACTCTCCTTCGCATTGCAGTTTTTTCCTTGTTGTGCTCTTCTTAAAATGTGATAGCCCAATAGCTCGACACCTTCCGTCACCTCATTTGAGCGCATACTTTCTTTGCATCGCAATTTCTATCCGCCAAAAGCTATCCAAAGTTGCGGTAGCAAACTCGCTTAAATGAAAGTGCACTTTACACGTGGTCATTCCTTATTTGGTTGCAGCTTCTTAGTTCATCACAATTACATCAAGCCCGAGGTTGTTCAAGAATGTGACAAAGCACTCTTCTTCCACGTGTCCATGGGCCCACTCTAGTCTGCAACTACTCAACATTTGGTGTCTCTTGATTGCATCGCATGGTTGTAGTGTATCACAACTTCAACAAAGGATTTTCAAACTCTTGCGATGTGTTAAGTGGATGCGATGGCCATTGTTTGTGCTCGCCATATTTTAATCAATGGCCATTTTTCAAACTTGGCAAACGGATACATGCATGCATTCATTTTGCTCGAGTTTGCCTTAATTGCAGTAAAAGACTGTTTCCTACTATCACTATAAGGAAATTTACATAAGGAAAAGCAATTCATTTTGCTAAAAATTGTCAAAATTCTATGCAAAGAAATTTCAAGTATTGGCATGTCTTATACAAATTTTCAAAAGAAAAATTAGGGTTTCTAAGCGTGCAAATGGGTGAGTAAAATTTAATATTTGTTAAGAATTGCATTCTCTATTATACCTTCTAGAATTGAATGAATTAGGGTTTTTTAGAGTGCATTGCAAAATCTTTTATGCTTAAGTAAAAACCCTAGTTTGATAGAAACCCTAGCTTGTTCTGTAAAACCTCCAAAATGAGTCAATCTTCTTCAAAAGATTGAGGAGTTAAAAGGAGTTTGGAGGAGGATTTGATAAAACAATTGCCCAAATTATCAAAACAAGCCAAGCATGCTCAAGGCACTAGGGTAATCACAAAGCGATTTGTTGATAGGGTGTTGGTGTTTAAATTCGCACCTCTAGAATGTGGATTTGAAAAAGACAGCTATGCACAGTAAAATTGCTCTTCAAATTAGGAGGGGAAGCTCCCTCTTGCTGATGGTATGAAAGAAAGTAAATTAAAACTAATTCGCCTATCTTTTTGTTTTAGCTAGGGCACAAGGTTTATAAAACACAAACGCCGCAACTAAGATTTTCTAATTAAGAACTTCAACTACTTCTAACTTAAGCTAAAGACGTTTCTAACTTCTCAAGTAATACGCAGAGCAAGAGAATTAGAAATGAACAAGGTTTGATTCTCTGACCAAAGTGCTTAAATAAACTCTTTCCCAGCATTCACCTACTTACTTTCAATGTAAGCTGAAATTAAGATCACAAAAGCATAACAAAAAAGATGAAAACTTGAGACATTATATCATGGCTAAGGAGGCTCAAGACTTTATTTCTCAAACTTTTGGAACAAAAGATTAAACTAAACACATGCAAGGAACAAGAACTTGCAGCTAAAGAGGCTTGCAAACTTGTTCTTACACAAAGGAAACAACAATTACAATAACTACTTGTTGGCTAAAAGAGACTCAACAATTCGCTATCATAAACACAAATGAACAATACTAAATGACAATAGAAGGCACTTAAGCTCAGCGTTTTGTTATCACTAGCATGGTTAAAGAAAACTAATGAGCAAAGGCTCTTATTTATAGGCAAGTAGAGGAGTAGGGAACCCTAAAATCTCCTTGCTTTTACAACTAGGGCTTGCTCAGCAAGCAAGCTTTATTTCTAAATCTAGAAAGAAGATAACATCTAACACCTAAGAAAGCAGGAAAAGCAGGAAATGCCAACTATTACAATCTATCTTCTTTCTTTTCTCAAAGAATGGATAAGAATTGTTCCAAGAATAGAAAGAAAGCGGAAAGAAAGCTTCTAGATGAAAGCCGCTTAAAATCTCAATGACATCCGTTAAAAAGTAGGAAACTATGTCCCTCTCAGGTGCATCTATACCATCAATAGGAAAGTTGCGCTTTTCTAAGATATCCTTTCCATCTACAATTGATCTCAGGAAATCTTCAACCTCATTGGCTGCCTTTTCAAAATTTACTGACATCATGGAAATGACTCATTCTCCCACCAACTAGATTGCTGCCATCACAGCTGCGAAAAACATTCTGAAACTGATTTTGCACTTCATTGACTTTGACATAGGAACTGTTACCCGATTTTCACCTACGGGCTCAATCGGGCAGGACAAATTGTGTTTCAGGTGTTCATAAAGGCCAAATGGGGAATTTGCATCAAGGGTTAGATCATGCACCTGAGGATATTTCACAAGGAGGTCTGTTGGAAGGCCTCGCCTCAGTCAGATTTGGCATAAAAATCATCAGAGAAGAAAGTCGGCATGACCCTCCTGCTGTCTTGCCGACTAGCAGTGCGTTCTATTTGTTTGAATACACCAATCGCCAGGACATTCGGGTTGCCATGAGTCTTTATGTATCTCTCCGCTTGGGATGTCTCGCCGACAGTAGCTCACAAGGTTGGCGTCGGGGAGATGTTTGTGTTCGCCATGAGGTCCTGTCAACCAACGAAGGGTCTCGGCAAAAGGGGGAATCATCGCTATGAGGTCTGGCCGAATGGGGTGAGGTCTCGCCGAATCGAAATGCCCTCGGTGTAACTTCTCGCTAACCATTGGTGATCTCCCCGAAATGTTCCGAGCTCACCGAAGGATAAAGGGTTCGGCGTAACGTCTTGTCGACCCATGGTAGTCTCGCCGAAAAAAGGTGGCTTCAGAGTAAAGATCTCCCCAACAGATGAAAGTCATGCCGAGGTTGTTCATAAAGTTGACGTCAAGGAGAAGGGTACACATTCGCTGGGAGGTCTCAGCGAAAATAAATGTCATCGCAAAGAAAGAAAGGCCCTTGCTGTGACGTCCCGGCGACCGAGCGGAGTCTCCTTGAAATGAAAGGAGTTCGCCGAAGAAATAGGAGCTTGGGGAGATGTCTCGGCGACTAACGAAGGTCTCGGCGAAAATATATCTCCCCGAAAAGAAAAAGGAGCTCGCCGTAAGGTCTCGGCGAAGAAGTGAATGTCTTGCCGAAAGGCTGTGAGTTCGGCGTGATGTCTTGCCGATGCCCGGTGGTCTCGCCGATGGAGGGTGCTTTCGCTGTAACATCTTGCCAACCCGAGAGGGTCTTGCCGAAGTGAAGTGAGCTCGGGGCGAAAGAAAGGAGTTCGACATGATGTCTCAGCAAACGATGGTGGTCTCAAGGAGATGTCCTCCCAACTGATAGAGGTCTCGGCGAAAGTTGTGAGCTCGGTGTGAGGTCTCGCCGGCCCGATAGGGTCTTGCCGAGTGGATATGTGGAATCAGTAATACTCTTGGCCGAGGGATTTCAGCTTGCTATGACCTCCTGCCAACTAATCGTGGTCTCGCTGAAGGTTTATGCCTTCGATGTAACATCAAAAAACTCTTGCCGATGATGGTTCACAAGGTTGAGATCGGGGAGACTCCGGCGAGAAGTTTTGCGCTCGGTAGGATGTCCTGCTGACAGGTGAGGTCTTGCCAATGGTTTCAGGGATGTCAATATGACTTTTGCAGCTCGATATAGCTCTCGTCAACGGTTGTACAACATGTCAATCGCTGCTATGAGGTATAATCGCATCGGGGAGACACGGTAAGTGTCTCACCGACATGCGATTCAGTTTGAACGACCTTTGACCGTCTGGCGATCCCATGTGGCAACTATTCGACCAATCGAAGGAAGCTACAGGCGAGCCATGGAATTTTGACCGGTGAGAGGAGGATCAACAGAATGTGAACCGACATGGATCTGCCCTGAAGTCAAAAGCGATGGAGCAACTCGGCAGAGGAGGATCAAAGGTGGACAAAGAGGCCAGAAATTAATGCTGTGGTTGCAAAAATCAAGGAGACCATTCCTGAGGGCGATCTGTCACCGACATGGACATGGGGATACAGCATTAACTTCATTCAAAAGATCTAAGGGAAAATTCTTTCTAGAGGCCGATATTTTGTAAACCCTAAAAAACAAAGGGGCGACATTTTTGGTTCTCATATATATGGCATTTTTTCCTTTTTTGTAGACAGTTTTTACCTAGTGCTTTTCTGCTTTTGTAACTTGTGGAGTTCTTTGCAGAAGAGAGGCTTTGTTTTGTAACTCATGACAGGCATGCATATCAATGTTTCACCACTGAAATCAATGAGTATAAGCGCTTTACCTTTTCAATCTCTCTATTAAATTGTGTGCAATTGTATAATTGATGAAACTGCTTGTGAAACTGTATGATTCCTTGTGGTTATGTCTTATTTCAGCACCTTTCAGTAGAACAATATGTATTTATGTAGGTTGTGAGATGTGTTATAATGCAGTATTCCCTAGTTGTGAAGTTGTTTATTCCTTCTAGGAGTGTAGCCATATGAACCTTTTCATGAAATGTTTATGCAGAAAACATATGTGATTGAGTTGTGTGTGACAAACTTTTGTCATTGATTGAAATCGTGTGTGTAAACTGAGTTATATGTCTTCTTAGTAAATTTGGTGCATCACCATAGAGATAGTGATTTCATTAGTTCAATGTTTTTCTCCTTCTACTCTTTCCCTTTACAAAAATCAGTAGTTAGGTGACACCATAGGAAGCCAGCCTTCTCCGGAGGTTGACCTCTATTTACAAGAAACCCACATCTTTAGAGGTCTTCCCATGTTACACTGAGGTGTTGAACATCAGGTTCAATAGGGTGCAATTTCAGGTCCTGATTGTCATGATTTGCATCTCGGCATAAACAGATTTGGCTTTTTGTACAGTTGGGATAGTATATCTGTCGATTGTCAATGGAAACTTGAATCTATGCTCGTGATTATTTCTTCGTTCTTTATGCATTGAAATTAGTTGTCTGCACATCTCCATGAAAACCCACTTATCCGAAGGATATCGTGGCAGCATGTAAGGGCAACCAGTGTAGCAGCCTACTCTCAAATAAGTAAATGTTGGGAATTGTAGAAATAAGCACCCAACTTTACTTACCGCCTTATAAGCCTCATCAGATACCCTTCTCCTCTCAAGGGCTGGATCAAAATTCAAAAGTAAAGGTGCGAAGAAAGCATTAGTAACCCGCCTAAAATGATGGAAGCTTTCTTTCAACTCCAGTTGATAGAAGAATTTATACACAGGTACCAGCATTTGATTCCCTCTTGTGGATAGACCTAGAAATTGCCTCATTACAGTTGCTGCATACACCAGGTAAGAAGTCATATAGAATTTTAATGCAGAAGGTGCATTGATCAACTGCTCATGTATTTCATTGCTAATCTGTTTGCCCCAGTCAATGTGAACTTTTTGTCTTCTTATAACCCTGATGTATTCATACATCCAATCATGAAAAGTGGATGATTCAGGCAAGCCCTTCACTCTGCTTAAAAATGTGATCATATCTTTGACATCATCTTTGAAATCATTTCGCAGGAGTCTCTTTGGCCATCTGGAAACAGTTTGTCTAGGCTTCTTTAACCATTGGCTATTTATTAGGTTTTTAGCCTTGTTGGGATCTGCATCATAGACTTCTTGCGCTTTTTGTATTGAGATGTCAATGTACTCCATATGAGGAACTTTAAACACAATATCAAAGAAATCAGGGTCGAGTCTTAAAATCTCATGCCCAGAAGAATCGATCACACTTCTGCTTTCCTTGATGTAGTGGGATGCCAATTGAAGGACAAACTCCGTATGGTGTGCAGCAGTAGGGAACATAGCTACCAAATGCAGGTTACTGTGTACAATTTCTCTCATAGAATTAGGAAGAGGCCTCTTCTCATTTTTCTCCGCAAAATCAACCAAGTCTTGATGACCAACCTTGGAGACCACCACAGTTGGCGGGTAGACACCTTGATACTTATATTTCATTTTGCCTTTTTCTTTTGAAGACGACGGAGGTTTTCAGGCAGTCATCTGAGAGCAACTGAATCTTTGATCAATCAACTTTGAGGATCTTGAAAAGAGACTGCAAGATGTGGAGTCAGAACAAACGTTAGTCGTTAAACAACATGGGAATGCGTGAGGTGAGCAACGACAATGAGCAAGTGTGGAGCGGATGACAAGGCACACAAAACGATGCACGGAGTGGAAGGAAAGAGGTTTGGAACGAAATTGGCAAGTTTCGAGGTGTTTCAAGGAAAAACTGTGAAAAGTGTAAGGGCGCTGAAAAACAACGCTCCTGCATTTAGAGTGTTAGGAAAAATTGCATTATGTTAAGGCGCACTCTTTTAGTGCTTCTGCATTTGTGGACTACAACTTGGTGTTATGGCACAAAATTTCAGCGCTACTGCATTTTGTGGCATGTGAATGGTCGTGATGCAAGGTTAAATGAAAAGTGCGCTCAAGCATGAAAACTTTGGAACTTTGGAAAGAAACGTGTAGGACTTTTGTTGATGTAGAAGGTTTCAAGAAAGGTGCCAGACTTTAAGTGAGTGATACTCATTCACAAAACAAGCTTCATACATGAAGAGGTTGCGCGTTTTGTATTTTCATGGCGAGGGTAAAAATGTCATGCACAAAGGAGGAATATACAAACCAAAAACCCCGTTGGTGATGAAGAAAACACGGCCCAAGAGGAAGATGCAATGTAATACACAAACGTGCGATGGAGAGGAAGCAAAGAAAAACGTGCAAGACCAAAAAATGCGAATGGGAAAAGATCAATACGCGTTTTTCATAACAAGAGATTCAAAACAATCACAAAAAGAAACACATCGATAGATTACAACAAGAAAGAATGCATAAATGAGAAGAACAAGTGAAGAGACAAAGAATAAAAACGTACCTGAAATGGTGAACTCAAAAACCCTAGCTCAACCCAAAGAGAAGATCTTTAGAAAAACGTGTTTTGTAGCTTGAGAAGGAGTGGAGTTGAAAATCACAAACAATGAAAATAATACAATAAAATCACTTTTAAGTGAAAGGGAAACATAAACACCTAACTCAAGTCGCTCAATTAATTGAGGCACAAAAAGTTGCATGATAAGCAAAAAATGTAAAAGACATGAAGAAGTGCTCCTGAGCCAAAAATTGGCTAAGTCTGGCAACCATGTGTAAGAGCGCACTTTTTTAGCACTTCTGCACATTTTGGAAAATCACTTTCATGTAGGGGCGCTATTTTTTGGTGCCCCTGCATTTTCAACACTTAGCCAATTTTGACTTGTGAGCAGGAGCGCTCTTTTTCAGTGCAACTGCATATTTCACAATTTAACTAAGTATGAATAGTGAGACTTTGCGAAGGAGCTCGTTTCGAAGGTCTTCGCGAGGCGAACATAGGGGGATGCTCAAACTGACTATTTGAGGCTTTGAAATGCATTTGGAGGTGGCTTGAAAATCACCTCGTTTTGTGTGCTTAAACTTCACGAACCTAGGAAACAGACAAGTTTCGTAGGGGGGTTATCCGTGGAACGAGCGCTGCTAGATTCTATGATAACAGCTGGCTCCTGTTGGGGATCTTCCTTCAACCGTTCTTTGAAATGACTGAAGGGAGAAGAACTCCAAAATTCAAGTGCCTTTATCCATTGAGCATGGAATCAAGTGACAACGACAACGTAACTTAAAACATAAAGACTCAAAAGGACTTAAAAATAAAAAGTATTTACATACCAACGCCAATTACTTTACTGCATAAAGTGCTTGAGATGTTGCCCGTTGTGAGGAAGGGAAAATGGCGTTTTGTCTCCATATGCTAACAAGAAACTATTCTCATCGTGTAGCTGATGTACTTGGAAAGGTCCTGTCCACAGTGAGTCAAATTTCCTGTGCATAACTTTTGGTTCTCTTCGTTTGTCCCACAAGAGAACAAGGTCACCAATTTGAAATTCTCAAGACTTGGCTTTTTTGTCAAAAAGCTTCTTTACTTGGTCCTAGTGTTCCACAATGCGGTCAGCTACTTGAACCCGGTTTTCTTCCAATTCAGAGAGATACATGATGCGTTTATCAACAGAGTTGTCAAACGTCTCATCCTCAATGGCCTTAGCCAGTTCGAGGGCTGGTAGTTCCAAGGTTATAGGAATCTCGGCATTCAACCCGTACAAGAGTTGAAAAGGAGACATGTCGATTGTTCGCTTCGGAGTTATCCTGTCTTCCCACAAAGCGTCGAACAAGGCCTTATGCCGCAAACGTTGATTCTCGTCTACTAGCTTACGGATGATACTCACCAGATTTTTGTTGCTAGATTCCGCTTGACCATTACCTTGCATATAATAGTCAGAAGAATGTGACAAAGTTATGCCGTGCTCAAAACAAAACTCAGTAATCTCGTTGGACGAGAAGGCAGAAGCATTGTCAGCAACGATTTTGTTCAGCACACTGAACCTGGAAATAATGCTTTCCTTTAAGAAACTGCACACCACTTCTGAAGTAGCACGCTTGGTAGGTATCGCTTCCACCCATTTGGTGAAATAGTCAGTAGCAGTCAAAACATAGATGTGTCCTGCACTTGATGATGGATTAACTACACCTATGAAGTAGATCCCCCACTGCTGAAAAGGTTCTTCGATCACAACAGGTTTCAATGGCAAGGATAACAACCTGGGTCAGCCAACGAACTGTTGGCACAATTCACACTTACGCACCCAAGAGTACGTGTCCTGAAAAAGTGTGGGCCAGTAATACTTCGCTCTCAGGATTTTGTGAGCGGTTACCAGCGCTGAGAAATGTCCGCCACATGCAAAGTCATGATAAGATTTCAACAATTTTTGTTGTTGTTCCTTATAAACACATCTGAGAAAAGTCCCATCCATTGCGCACTTGTACAAGCCATTGTCCCATAAGACAAAATTAGCTGATTTCAGCTTGATGGTTCTCTTTTCCTTTGGAGTCAAGTGATTGGGACATTCCCCATATGTGAGGAAATGAGCGATATTGGAATACCACTCGTCAGTGGTACTAACAAAAAGTACCATTGGAAGTGTACTTGAATCCACCTCTTCCCCATCTGAAACTTCTTCATCCTCTGAAATTTCTTTATCTGGATTATTTTCAGCAATAAGCTGACAAAGTCCACGTCCACGTATCAACTTAGTGGGTTTAATTTCCAAATCATATTCCTGAATCTTGGCAATCCAATTGCCTCTTTTTGTTTTGAATTCCTATTGTGTTAGGATAGACTTAACAGTCGAATCCGGGACTAGAACCTTGACATGGCTACTTAGGATGTGTTGATGTGTTTTTCGTGACCGCACCAATGCAGAATAAAGTCACCAACGGCTACCCTATTCTCTCTTGATCAAAGTATCTAGCACACTAAGATTGCGAGAGAGTTTGTGCATTCAACTCCAAGGTTCTTTCAATGCGAATAGTCTCAGTTGGCTCGATGTGATTTGCTGGTATTTCAAGGGGACTTACGGAATTGTTCAACAACGGAGAAAGGAATTCAAATGCTCAAAAGGTTTTGTCTATGAAGCATGGGTTTCCTATTCTAACTAGAAAGTAATGAATTTAAAGTGGTTGCAGGGTTAAGAAGGCTCTAATCTACTCAAAGGCATGGGACATGGCGATCAATTCTCACAAGCTTCAACCAGGCTCTGTTTTGCCTCGCTTCAGACAGCCTCCACAGAACTGGTGCAATCTTCAGAGGAGTAGCTCAAGGTGTTCAGATCACAACTTAGCATGAAAATACCATCTCAACGACGCATATAAACATACAAATCATGATCGAAGTTAAGTGCACGATATTCCAATTGACCACACAAGGCGCATTCACCATCAGCGAACACACTAGTGGTATGTGTTAATGTGTTTTTCGTGACTGCACCAACACAGAATAAAGTCGCCAACGGCTACCCTATTCTCTCTTGATCAAAGTATCTAGCACGCTAACATTGCGAGAGAGTTCGTGCGTTCAACTCCAAGGTTCCTTCAATGCAAATAGTCTTAGTTGGCTCAATGTGATTTGCTGGTATTTCAAGGGGACTTACGAAATTGCTCAACAACAGAGGAAGGGGGGGGGTTTCCCAATTCGACAGATTTATCAATGAAGCACAAGTTTCCTATTTTAACCAGAAAGTACTGAATTTAAAGTGGTTGCAGGGTTTAGAGAGTCTAAATTTAAGTGCGGGATATGGAGCTCAACTTCAGCAAACTTCAACCAAACTTTGCTTTGCCTCACCTCGGACAGCTTCCACGGAGTCGGTGCAATCTTTAGGGGAGATGACTAAAGATGTTCAAACCACCATTTGACATGAAGATACCATCACAACGACGCATACCATCATTCAAACTGTGATTGAATTTAGGCCCACAACGTTTCCAATTGACCACACAAGGCGAACACACCATCAGTGAGCCCGCTAGTGGTATGGATAAGTGAAGCTTGCTTAGATCAAACACCACATTCCACAGCTAACATCTATTTGCATAAAAATGAAATTACGCTACTTGAAGAAGAAGGGATGAATAAACCTCGCTAGCTGCTCACAACAAAAGACGAAATTCACCATCAATGAAAATTCTTTTTATTGAGAGAGTGTTCACAACAATTTCTTACAAAGTTTTCAAAGGGAAAACTTTCCCTCTTCTTCAACTACACTATCAATCTACGCTAAGCTACTTCTAAGTTGTCCCTCTACTCTATGTCTATTGTCTAACTCTAAGCTAATGAGATACAAATGAGGGGGACTTCCCCTTTTATAGCTGGCCAAGTCCAACGGACGGCTTAGATTACAATCGGTTGGATGGCCCAGATTGTGCCACCTCAGCCCTAAACAAGATTCACCCTAAAAACCGCCACCAAGAGGGGTGGCGTAAAAATGAGCCATTAATGTCCATCATCTTTGTAGAAGATTCCAGCCTTGAAACGCGTTCACACTGTTCTTGATCTTCTTCTTGACGTCGTTCTTCAACTTTGCTCGAGCTTCTATTCTTTTCTCCATCTTGAGTTTTGAAAACATTTCTTCTTTGTCACTAAGTCTCAACACTTAGCCATTTTCTTGTAACTTTTCTTCCTTCGAGGTTGAAATGTCATCTTGGATTATTTTATTCATCACCGCTTGGTCTCAACGTTTCTCCTACAAAACAAGCAAGGAGAAGAGTATTAGAACACTTCATAATATAAATTCACTTTACTTACCTGATTTTCACGCTTTGACTTCCAAGGGTTCATTGTCTTCCCTAGCCAACTTTCAAATTCTTCATGCCTTAGCCAAATTTCCAACCCATCTTGCATTCTGCCTGGGCATACTTCACCCTAATATTTCATCCAACTCAGACTTGAGAAGAAATCCTTTCATCAGGAATTTGATCAAAAATTATCTAGGCGATCATTTTCAAATTCATCTGCCAAGGCATTTTTAACACATTTTATCCCTTGCCTTAGAAATTTTTTAAATTTTCCCTTAGGAAAATTCATCAGTTAAGTTCCCATTTAAAATCTTCACCTTGAAGGATTCGGCGAACTGTGGAAGACTTTGAAATTTATTCCTCATCGATAATCTTCAATACCCAGAAGAAAATTTCTTTTAGAACTTGTCGGATTCATGGGTATACAACGAACGGGTTCATTTAATTTTCTTGAATTTTGAACCTTAGAAAATAATTTTCGACAAATTCATTCTTGTTCTTCACCCCTGTGAGTATCTTGTTGCTCTGACCTAAATTTTTATCAACGCTGTGAAGCTGGCATCATCTAACTCCTTTATTGGCAACCTTGTTCATGTCTCAAGAGAATTCCACCACCTCACCATACTTAGGCATTATTTCTAAGGAAGAACATTTTGTGCCTTAGAAAATTTAAATCACTTAGCATTTTTGATTTTTTGCCTCAAAAACTTTTTAATTCAATCATCTTCCTGTGGTGAGAAAATTTCTCATCAATTCACTTGGAAAATTTTAATGCCTTGATCACACTTGTATGTCATGGAGAACATTTTTAAAACCAACGCCTAGCATATTTCCCATCTTCACCTTAGGCGCACCTCACACTTAGAAGAGAATATCTTATTTCCACGCCTTAGTCATTTTATTTTTATTCATATCACCCTGCACTTGGTGCATTTAGCACTTAGAAGAGGATACTTCACATCCACGCCTAGCATATTTTATCAACCTCACCTGTACTTAACCACTTTTCAATTCAAATCCACTCTTTACTTGGCGCATTCAAAGGCTAGAGAGGAAAGTCAACACTAGAATAATCTCATCTTGCAAAACATCCAGCAACCTTCACTTGTCTTCTATTTGGGCGCATTTTACCCCTTGTTGTGGATGGGCGCATTTTAGTATGTGAGGAGGACGAAACTCTTTCCAACGTTTTGACCTCTTTGACCTTTTAGACTAGCTTGTAACATGGGCGCATTTGCTATGTGAAGAGGGTTTTTAAATTTGTCTTTTTCATGCTAAGTTGGGCGCATTTTGCATGTCCAAGAGGATGAAAGACTTGCCAATGCTTTGACTTTTGACTTTCCTCAAGCTTGAGCGCATTTTAGCATATGAGGAGGATATTCAACACTTAGAAACTTTTTAGCAACTCCTCCCTAAAGTAGGCGCATATCTTATGATGTGAAGGATGGGCGCAAATTTGAGGTGGTGGAGGATAAACTTTTGACTTCCTTTGAATTCTTATTAACTCCTCCTTGTTGAGCTTGGGCTCATTGGCTACTTGATGAAGGATGAAGTTTGTTGACTCTTTGACTGGCTATCCTTGGGCGCATTTCCTACTTGATGAAGGATAGGCGCAAATGGAGGGTGGTGGAGGATATCTTGCCTTAGAATATTTTTTATGCTTCACTAGCTCTTCCTTGGGCACATTTTAGCTAGGCAGGAGGATGAAACGTTTTGACCTCTTTGACTTTCTTATTGCATGGGCGCATTTTACCATAGGAGGCAGGATGAAGCTTGCCTTAGAATTTTTTATGCTTCTACTCCACCAACTTGGGTGCATTTGGAGGTGGCAGGAGGATGAACTCATTTCATAGAGTATTTTCCATCACCTTGAAGGCAAGCATGGTGCATTTGGAGGTGTCTGCAGGATGAAACTCAGACTTAGACATTTTTACCTTCTTCCGCCAGCTTGTCCATGCCCTGCTATAAATAGTAAGCCTTTTAATTCTTGCACTTTAGAAGCTCAAATTGTCTTGAGATTTTAGACACTACATCTTCACGACCTCGTTGGCCTATTGACACTGCTATTTTGGGTTGGCCTGCTATTTTTAGCCCATTTCTGAAGGTGGTTTGCTATTTATAGTAAATGCTTGCTTCTGATATTCCACAACTCCGTTTGATTTGAAATTCGAAAGAGGTGCTCCTCACCACGTGACCTGCTTGTCGACATCGGCGCATGCTGCTGACTTTCTATTTTTAGCCTATTTCTAAAATGACTTACTATAAATAGTAAGTGCTCCGTTTGTCTTCAAATTTTACCAGCATATAGCTTGAAGGATGTTGATCGCGGTGGTTTACACCGGTTTTCGAAAATTCTGACTTTTTACCCCTCTTTTTGGGTCCCGAAACTGGAAACTCTAATTCATCTTGCATGCATATCAAATGATCTCCGTTTGTTCTCGTTTCTGCTGCATTGCGATCAGCTTGTGATTCTGAAGTGCTGGGAGGCGGCTGTCAGGATGCACTTGCTAAAAACAGTAAGTTCCTAAATGAGTGACCATCTTCGTTTGCATGTCACATCATCGTGAAGCTCTCGAAAAACCCATAAGGAATATGTAGACATGCAAAGAAAACCCTGACATGCAAACCCTAAAAATAGCCTCGAAAGACTGAATTCTAAAAGTCGTTATCTCATTTTGCATGTTATACTGTCGCGAAGGTCTTTGAAAACCCAGAAGGAATCCTCGGACATGCATTGAAAAAATCTACATCTAAGCCCTGAAATCTACTCCGGAAGCTGAACTGCTAAAAATAGTAAGTTGTTTGTTTCAGCTCAAATTTTGCACGCGAGCAGCTTGATGTGTTTTGAATGCAGTGTGACAATTAAAACTCCGAAAGAATGCTGAAGGAACGCCTGGAATTGCACACTTGCTAAAAATAGTAAGTACTCAGAATCCGATGAAATTTCAGTGGAAACCTACTGGAAGCATACTGACAGCAAAGTTAGTCTTTGTTTTCAATTTATTCACTTCATTTGATTTTGGATTGACCAAAAAAGTACAAACCCTAATTTTACCGACTTGGCCAAAACTTCAATTCAAGCTCAATGACGGGCACAATCCCAGAAAGACAAACAGTAGAAAAGAAAGACAATGACAAAACAAACTAAAATCAAGCCAATAGTTCGGAACAAAGCAAAAATTAGGGGGGTCCCCATTTGTAATGGGGATGTGTGAAAAAGGTCACAACAGTATGGATAGACGAAGTTCGCTCAAATTGAAGACCACATTCCACAACTATCACCTACGTACATGAAATGAAACTTATTCTACTTTAAGCCACTACTTGAATCAGAAGGACGAAGAAACCTTGCTAGCTACTCACAACAAAAGATGAAATTCTCCATCAATGAAAACTCTTTTTATTGAGAGAGTGTTCACAACAATTTCTTACAAAGTTTTCAAAGGGAAAACTTTCCCTCTTCTTCAACTACACTATCAATCTATACTAAGCTACTTCTAAGTTGTCTCTCTACTATATGCCTACTATCTAACTCTACTTCTAATTAGATACAAATGAGGGGGAATGCCCCTTTATATAGCTGGCCAAGTCCAACGGATGGCTCAGATTACAATCGGCTGGATGGCCCAGATTGTGCCACCTCATCCCTAAACAAGATTCACCCTAAAAACCGCCACCAAGAGGGGTGCGGTAATAAATGAGCCATTAATGTCCATCATCCTTCTAGAAGATTCCAGCTTTGAAACGCGTTCACACTATTCGTGATCTTCTTCTTGACTGCAAGTCGGATGATTCTGGTCATCATTGCTTCAATTTCTTGGACTAGCACAACAGGCACGTCCTCAATCTGACTTCAAGGTGACAACCTCCTTCTCTTGCTTGATGATGATTTTCCCTTGTTGATGTTGTTCTTCAATTTTGCTTGGGCTTCCATTCTTTTCTCCATCTTGAGTTTTGAAAACGTTTCCTCTTTGTCACTAAGTCTCAACACTTAGCCATTTCTCACAACTTTTCTTTTTTCACGATCTATCATCTTGGACTATTTGCTTCATCACTTCAAGTAATCATCACCTGGTCTTGATGTTCATCCTGCAAAACAGATAAAGAGAAGAGTATTAGAACACTTAATAATATAAACCTACTTTACTCACCTAATTTTCATGCTTCGAGTGATCTCTTCATTTGACAAAGTTCATTATTTTCTCAAGCACAACTTTTGCCTTCAAATTCTTCACGATTTTTCCACATCTGCATGCTATCTTGACGCCTTCATCCTTCTTTGAGTTTCACTTTAGCTTCACATTCTTCATGCCTTAGACAAATTTCATCTTCCTTGAGGGCGTGCTTAAGAGATGCACTTTTAAAATCATCTTAGCTTCAACTGCATCCTCTTCACTTTTCCAACTGAGGCGTTCACTCTAACATTTCATCCAACTCAGGCTTGAGCAAAATGTTTTCATCAGAAATTTGATCAAAATTTATCTAGGCAGTCAACTTCAAATTCATCATCTGAAGCATTTTTCCTTTTGAAAACACATTTTATCTATTTTGCCTTAGAAAATTTTAAATTTTCCTTAGGAAAATTCATTATTTCAAGTGCTGATTAAAATCTCCATCTCGAAAGCCTTGGCGAAGTGTGGAAGACTTTGAAATCCATTCGTTGTCGAAGATCTTCAATACCCAGAAGAAAATTTTCTTCAGAACTTGTCGGATTCATGGGTATACAACGAACGGGTTCATTTAATTTTCTTGAATTTTGAACCTTAGAAAAAAATTTCTCCATCAAATTTATTTTCATTCTTCACATCTGGGCACAATTTCTTTGCTCTGCCTTGACAAATTTATGAAGCTAGCACCTTTTGACTTATCATCAATTTTATCCATGCCTCCGAAAATTTTATTTTCTCCATCAAACTGAGGCTTCCCTTTTCTTGGAAAAAATATTACACTTAGGAAAATATATATTACCACCTCATCACTCAAGTCTAGGCGCATTTGAGAGGTGACACTCAAAATTTTAGTAAAAAATTTCCAACGCCTTAAAATTATTCTTCAACATTCCCCTCTCCTTAGGCGCACCAAGTGGGTCCAGCTTCAAATCCAAACACTCCTCATATATTTTTAAATTTAACTTCTAGGCGCCTATAGAGTAGTCCACTTTTAAATTTCGCCCACTTAGAAACAATTTCTAATGTCAAAAGAAAATCATCCTCACATATTCAAGGCGCATATGAGGCATTTAACTTCAAATTCCTACGCCTAGATTCTCTACTCACCCTGGGCGCCAACAAGGGGTCAAGCTTCAAATTTTGAAGACTTAAAATATTCTCAAAGGGACCCACTTCATACTTTGGACGCCTTGTATTTTGTCATCATGCATGCATGTATTCTTGGGCGTACTTTGTCCTTTTCCTCCTTGCATGGATACCTTTTGTCTTTTTCCTCTTTTGCATGGATTCAACGCCTTAATGCCTGGTCTTCACATGCCTTCAATGCCTTTGAATATTCTTCAAGTCTTCTCCCTCTTCTAGGCGCATTTGGAGGGGCCTACTTTCAGATTGAAAACTTAGAATTTTTCTAGTTGATATTTCCATGAGGGGCGCATTTAGGGGGGGGGCACTTCAAATTTAAAATTCTTAGAAACTTTTCCAACTCAAAGGCGCATTTCACCCTATAGGCTTTCACTTTTAAGCACTTAGAATATTTTAGACTCATCTTCTCTTCCATGGGCGCAAATGAGGTCCTCTACATCAAGTGTTAGCACTTAACATTTTCAAAGCTCCATAGGCAAGTTCAGGCGCATCAACAGGGGAGAGCTTCAAATTTAAAAGACTTAGAGTATATTTTCAACCTTTCTTTAGTCAAAGGCGCATATGACTGGCTGAGCTTTGAGTTTTTCACAATTAGACATTTTTAAACTTATTCCTCCATCATAGGGCGCAAATAACCATCTGAGCTTTCATTTTTATTTTCCTTAGTCAAATTTCTAATCACCTCCTCCCTCTCAAGGCGCATTTGACATGGTGAACTTCAAATTTTCCATGCCTTGAATATTTTTTACCTTCTTCTTGAGTTAAGGCGCATTTGGAGAACTGAACTTCAAATTTGAAGGACTTAGAAATTTTCAAGACCTCCCTTCTCCTCAAGGCGCATTCAGGGTGCTTAGAAAATTCTCATCAACCTTCAGCTTTTAAAGGCGTTTTTCACTGGTTGGACTTGAAAATTTATCAATTTCAGTGAATTTTATGCTCTTTGCCAAATATGGAGTGATTTGCTCATGCTAACCCTAGCTTGCCCTAGCTTTCTATTTTTAGCAAGTTCTCCAGATTTTGTGCTTTGAATTGACCTTTTGACTCTGAAAAGCCTGATTTTGCTTCATTTCGACTTTCGAGATGTGATTGAGCTGTCGGGGCCTGATGCCAGCTTGTACCTGCGATTTTTAGCAACTTACTAAAAATAGCCATTGCTCAGAATGTCTTCAAATTTGGTGTGTTGTTTTCCTGAAGTGTGGGGATCATGGCTAGATACTGCATTTACATGACTGTCGTGTCCTGCCCTTGAATTTAGGAAACCCTAATTCCTCTGCACCAGCCTGCTAAACATAGCAAGTGTCTGATTTTCCATCCTCTGCAATCCTATTTGACTTGAAATTTGCGCCAAGGGGTTTCCTTCATCTGCTTGACCTGTTTATGCTGACGCTTCGTGTTGACCTGCTATTTATGGCATGTTTCTGGAGTGGCTTACTATTTATAGCAGGTGCTTGTTTTTGAGACTTCCTTAGCTCTATTCGTGTTGAAATTTGAATGTCGTGCTCTACGTTGGTAAATTTGCCTATTCAAACCGAGACTTGATGTTGACTTTCTATTTATAGCTGGTCTCAGGAACGCCTTGCTAAAAATAGTAAGTGCTCTATTTACCTTCAAATTTTGCCAGTAGACTCCCTGAAGGATACCGATCATGGTGGATACTTCAGTTTTCGAAATTTTGATGTCTGATTCCTCATTTCGAGTCCCGAAGCCCAAAACCCTAATTTTCCTGCATGTGCCTCAAATGAGCTCCGTTTGACCTCATTTCTGCTACATGTTACCGTGTTTGTGATTCTGAAGTGTGGGGTAGCTGCCGGAGTGCACCTGCTAAAAATAGAAAGTGGCTGAAAAAGTGACCAACCGGTTATCAGATGATTTTGCATGTCACACTGCCCGAGAGATCTTGAAAAACCCAGAGAAACCCAGAAAAATCATCAACATGCAAGCATTGGCTAAAAATAGCAAGTTTCTGAAAAGTGACTAGTTCTGCTTGCATGTTACACCGTTGCGAAGCTCTTGGAAAACCCAGAAAGATTATGCTGACATGCGTTGAGAAAACTTGCATGCAAACCCTAATTACAGCCTCTGAGATGTGCCTTGATGGAAAATTGTCGTCCTGTCTTGCATGTCATATCACTACGAAGGTCTCGAAAAACCCACAAAAGAATCTCCATACATGCATCTGAAAATTTTGCATATAAACTTTGAAATCTGTCTTGGAAGCAAAACTACTAAAAATAGTAAGTGGTCTGTTTCAGCTCAAATTTTGTAGATGATTAGCTTGACATGTTCTAAATGCAGTGTGACTGTTAAAACTTCAAGAATGCTGACGGAATGCCCTGAATTACACATTTACTAAAAATAGTAAGTTGTCAGAATCTGATGAAATTTAGCTGAGAGTCTACTGGAAGCATACTGACAACAACGTTAGTCTCCGTTTTCAATTTACTCACTTCATTTGACTTCAGGTTAACTAGAGAAGTGCAAACCCTAATTCTCAGACTTAGCCAAAATTTCAATCTAGACAGGCACATCCCCAGAAAGACAGACAAAACGAGAGAGAGACAACAGGAAAACAAACTAAAATCAAGCCAAAAGTTCAGAACGAAGCAAAAATTAGGGGGGTCCCCATTTGCAATGGGGCGATGTGTGAAAAAAGGTCACAACACTATCCCTCTAGAAGATTCTCGTCCATGACTTTGTTTCCATTGTTGTTCTCTCTGACCGCATAAGCTACGAACTGGGCCAGCACTGAATCAACTTCCTGTTCTGAAATCGTCGGTGTAAGGTTGAGCTGATATTCAAGGATTGCAATCATCTGCTCCTGCCTATCACAAGATTTTCTCCAACTCTCAATGGACTCCTGTGTGCTCTGAATGATGGCTGAGAATGTAGAGATATTCTCAAAGTCCAGTTGAGAAAACACCCTCACCTCCGAGAAGAAAGGCTGCAACCTCCGCTTCAATCCCTCTACTTCTACCTCCTCAGGAGTTAGTCTCTTGGAGAGCAACGCCTCCAGTGTATTGAGGATGCCCTCATGGATATTTCTCATTTCCTTCCTAATCTTAGATGACTCTATCATTGCCATGTCAAAGAAGCCCCTGCCAGTGAATGCAGCAAAGTGCCAACCTGGAAAATCATATCTATCCCCAGTCTGGATCACTCCTTCATCAACCAAAGTTTGCACAGGTATGCACATCAGAGCAGCCAAGCGTGGAATGGTTTTATCCTGAAATATATGTGTGTCATTCCAAGCCTGCTCAATGTTCTCCAAATGTGAGAGGATACCGGAAACATGCTGGAAAGAGGAGACAAGATCAATCGTGAATTTCTCGGCTTCAGTACGGACACCGCCTACCCACTTATCTCCTTCTTGAATAGCCTTCTTCATTTCTTCGAGGCTACTAATCGACTCCCGTGGCAGCTCAGGTGGAAGCCCCACCGTTGGATTTTCCTGAGCACATGGTTGTGCTAGATGTTGCACATACCCAACTAATGCCCTGTGCTCCCTCTTCAATTTCTTATACTTTTCTTCCTTTTGGACCAGCCTATCCCTCACTGCTTGGAAGGAATTTGCAGCCTCTTCAACAACTTGTGCTCTAGAGGGATGCCCTAATTCAATTGTAGTGACAGTATAGTTTTCAGGCATCATATCACCTAAGTCATATTCCTCCCTCGAAACTGCAACACAGAGAGTTCGAGAACCAGCCTGATCAGTTTCCATCCTAGAATATTTCCTAGCTCTCTTTCTTTTTGGTGACCCACTTGTTCTATTCAAGAGCTCCTCCATTTCTATCGCCGGGTCAATGTCATCCTCCTGATGGTGTATGGTGAACCAAAGCTTGCTTGCACAATCTTTTAGAGACCTTTTCACTGTCTCCTTCCTAGAACCTGCTACCAATGGGTTCTTGTTGAACTTGGGTGATTAACCAAGCCCTGCTCCAACTCTTCTCAAAGAGTTCTCCACTTGTGCTTAACTTAGGAAGACCAACACCATTTGAATTTGCAAATTTCCTCTCAACACCTAGAAGGATCTAAGTGCCAATTTCATCTTCTTGCTTGAACTGCTTGCAGGGGAGTTGGAAACACTGATTTCACGTATTTCACATCCAATTGAAGCCATTTTGGAGGTTCTTCAATCTCCACTCCTACCGATCTCAAGATTTTGCCTTTGAAGAGGGCTAATCCTTGTAGCCCTTACCAGTCTCCTTTCTGCCTTTTTCTCTTAAACTTGTCAAACAACCTAGCAAATAAATTGCATTTCCTGACACCCTTTTTGGACCTTTAAATCTTTCATAGGGTTTCAGAGCTCTGTATCTTCCGTACAGTAGGTTCCTACAATCAAGGAGAAGTAGGGCTAATTGACCTAATTCCTAGGGTTTCACTGCTTTCTCCTTTAGATCTACTTCTAATGGATTGATTGAAGTTTCAATCCCTTTGGCATGTGAAGACCTTATCTAACCTTACTTGAAACCGTACGGATTCCGTATAGTGGTCTCTTCCCCTACCTAAGTTCTTCCAATTTTCACACTCAAACTCCTAATCGGGCAATCCTAGCTCGCCTAGGGTTTGAGTTTAAAAACATTTGCTCCATTCCCTACACTCCCTACTGCTAAATATGTACAATTGATTGTCTCCCCTGTCATTTCAATCCAGTCTCAGGGTGATCCCGTGGTTGGATTTTATGGGGGAGCCATTCAAAGATTGACTGCTCAAAACTATAATTACAAACCTCTAGACTCTGGACTGTGAATTCAAGATAACAAATCTACTCTAGACAACTAGATTACAAAATGAAAGGTACTCAAAACTGTGCTATGAATTCAAATACAATGCTAAATCAAAATATACAGTGCTTTTAACAACTCTGTTTCTCAAAATACACGGGTGAAACACAGAAAATGCAGACTTTTTCTTATTCACACCAAGCCAAAATTTGTTTACAATGTTTCTAACTGTTCTCTACGAGCCACCACACCTATTTTGAAGCCTTTACTATGTTTCAAGGAAATTGCTCGACTCCACATCCCTGATTTCAAGGGGATTCCAATCCAACTAAGTTGCATGCAATCACACAAAATGTTACCATGCAATTTTACAACAACTTTGCAACTTCCATCATTGTGTCATGATCCTAAATCTTAGGACCTCTAACACCTTGATCTTGAGCCAACAACTCCTTTAACTATCCCTTGGCATCTTCTAACAACGAGGATGTGGTTAGCACACATTTAATACCCTACATTCCAACATAGGCTGTCCAAAGCTAAATAAAGCAAAATTTAACAACATGATTAAACTAGGATGACCTAAGTCCTAGTGACTAACTCATCACACAAACAAGACCTTCTAAGGTCCAAAGCAAACACACAGATACCTTGATTTGGCTAAGATCAGGTACAAGCCAAAATTGATGACAAACAACATGGAGGTTAGCCTAGGTGCTCCTGCACCACCTGATCTCTCCTTATCGCGCATGAGAGCCAATTTGGAGCATTCTGTTGAGCACCATAGACAATAAGGGGCTGCTCCTTTGTTGCTTCCACCTCATGAACCTCTTCTTGAGCAACATTTGGCCGAGGCTCATTTGTCTCCATATGCTAACTCTCCTCCTCATGAGCTCTAACCTCAGGCTCCACAATGCCCTCCACTTCAAAAGCTGCTTTGAGTGCACAATCAAAGCGAATGTCTGTCTCTGTTTCTTCTCCCTCTTCTAGCTGATCGGCACCCTCAGGAGTGTTAGCACTCTAACTGTCCAGTTCTCTCAACAACGGCTGGTTAACCTCTCCAACCTTTTGCTCTTCATTCACTCCAGCCCTCTTATTCGCAAACATCGAGACTTCATGTACACTGGAGGATTGAGCCAACAACTGAGTAGGCAATGTCTCCTCTTTCCTCTGTGGCTCAGGCTGAATTGGTTCCTCCTGCTGTTACGGCTCTGCAGCTTGGGAAATTTGTTTCTTCTTCTTTGCGGACACTGGTGGCCTCCGATTGCCCATGAGATTGTATGAGAGAGCAATGGATCTTCTCTTCAGCCTGTGAACATGCCCGTCCACCCAACTCCTCGTGAAGGTCAAGACAGGCATAGACAAAGTGTCTAAGTCTGTAATCTCTAGTTCAGCCCAATCTGAGGGTGGGATTGGCGTGTTCTTTATTGACTCATAGTTTGGGTGCGTAAGTCTGGCATCCTCATCCACTTGATCCGGAACCTAGATTACTTCGCACTCTCTGATTAACTTTAGAGGCAATCTGGAGAACGTTCTTCTTCTAATTTCACCTTCATCTTGTGCATTTGCCCAAAAATCCTCTAATTGGGCTTTGTGCCTGTATTCCTCACCCAACACCGTTCCAATCTTCCCTCGAGGATCAAAGTCCTGCCAACTAGTATGGAGAGTGAGGTGATAAAACTGCAATTCTTCTTCTGCCTCCCTGGCTACCTGCAAAGAAGGGCACTCCTCTGTTGAATTTCCCATGACAATAGGAAACTGCAAACCTCCTTTCTTCTTCTGTTTTATAATTTTGTCGTAGGCAACAAGCTGCCTAGACACCTCGAGCATTATCATTCTATCTGTGGGATACCTCGGAAGTCGGTAGACATATGAATGGTGTCCTGACAGCCTTATATATGTGAACTTTGGGAATTGGACAAACCAAAACCCGTACTTCTCGATCAACTCTTGAGCCTCTTTGGATATTCTTTGCTGCAATCTTCCTTGAAGAGTCCTCGTGATGTACATTGTGAAGGCGTCATTCACCCTTTTGAAGTGAGAGGTGCTCATGAGATGCAACTGCCTGCATGCCTCATGAATCTTGAATTGATTGGAACCACACCCAATTGGCTCCTGGTATGCCAGCCCCTTATATCTCGTTATTCGAGCCAACATGTAGATGACATATGAGCTCATGTAGAACGTCTTCATTCTCCTTAGATTCTTGAATTGCTCATTAATGTTATCACTAATCATTTGTGCCCAATCTACATATTCTTTTCCTTCAAGTACCACGCTGATATAGAAAAACATCCATGGCTCAAACGCATATGCATGTGGGCTGCCATTAGCCCGGCTGAGCAACATGATCAAATCACAATATTCCTGCTTCAACTCCTCTGAAATAATTTGTTTTGGCAGCTTGGCGCCAGGAGGCTTTGGCTTTCTCATCCACGTAGTGTTGATCCTCTTGGCACACTTATCAAAAGATGTAGCATACATCTTGTCAGCTCTCTCTTTGGACTTGTATAACATTTTATCTGTGGCCAGGATCCCGAACGCTTCGCCAATTGCATCAACTGTGAAATTAGCTAGTGGCATGCCATCGAGAGAAACAATCGTCCGGTGGTTTGAATCGTAGTAATTTGCACACTCCATAATAAGCTTTGAACATCGAACTACTGGCGGGAAACCGGCTGCTACATACAACCCGCTTCTCACAATGTTGTGCGAAATCACCAAAGGAGGATTACCACCCTGCCCGTATATTCTTCTCTTGAAGGCTTCGAGGTTGAAAGAACCGAGGTTGGTGTCAATCAAACTCCCCAGCTTCGATACAAACTTCGACTCCGGAATGAAAGACTTCTTCAATTGTTTGATAACGTCCTGTCTAGAAGCATTCTCTTTGCCAGCTTCAACATTTCCAGATTTGACTCCAGCCTTGCTCGTTCCAGCAACATCTCCTCTTCTATTTTCAGCCATCTGCAAAACAGAAAAGCAAGCATTATAATTCTTACTTTTTAAAATAAAAATTTCGTGAGATGACTGGCAAGTGGAGTTGGCTGTAAATAAATAAAAACTTCAGCATTAAAACTCCAACTCCAAACCTCGAGAAATTTAAAACTTTAAACTCTCAGCAACTTGCAGCAATAATATTTTCAGCTCCTCGAAAAAAAAAAAAATCGATCACAGCACTTCGAAAAATCAAATTTCACTTCTTCTCAGCACTCACTTTCAGCAACTTGGAGAAATAATTTTCTCAACTTCGACAACTTCTACTTCAGATTTTATTTCTTCTCAGCAACTCTCAATTTCAACTTTCAGCACTCAAAGAAATAATCCAACTTCAACAACTCTCAAAATCAACAATCTCAGAAAAATAATTCAACTCACAACCTCAGCACAATTTTCAGCTCTCCAGCACAAATTTTATCTCTGCAATTTCGTGAATAGAAATGAAAAACTTCGAAGTTCTTCTAACTGCAAGTTGGTGCCTATTTTAGCAAATGCCATTAATTCACTTCATCATGACTTAGAAATTTTCCAATTTTAGGAGAGAATATTCCAGTCGTCTTACAGTCGTCACAGCAATTGGCTATTCTGGGAGATTCTTTCCTCCTTTTGAATTTAAAATTTCCCTCCCAACTGCCAATTACTTCCAGCTGATTGAAGTAATTTCGAGAAATTCATTTAAAATTTACTTCAGTATTAAAATCTCACCCCTTTTAAAATGGCGTATTAGAATTTTAAATTTAATTTTAACACCATTTAATTTCACTTGAGAAATTTTATTCATCTTGTCAGCGTCTTAGAAAAAAAATCATCGCGAGCTCCAATATTTTAAATTGGCTAGGCAAAATTATTTTCCATCCGAAATAAACTCCAAAATAAATTTTCCCCATGATTAATATCTCCCAACTTTAAAATTTTATGTGTCCAAACGAAAGGGGACATTCGATTTTTAAAACTTTGGAAAATAATTATTTTAAATCACCTCTTATAAATTTCTCCAGTTTGAGCAAATTTAAAATTATTTGCCTAGAGCAAAATTTTATTTCCAACGCCTTGGGGAAATTTCATCACTCAATTCCACAAAAATCTCTAGTTGATTTTTTTTATTTTGCCAAGAGTAAATGAGTTCTTCAACCTTTAATTTTTTAAATAATTCTCCGGCTTCAAACTTCTAGGTGCAATTAAATTTTTATTTCACACCTTAGAAAATTCATCACCTAGCCCTCTTCTTCACAGGCGCATATATACCAATAAGCATCTAATTTTATTGCCTTGGAAATTTTGATCATCTTCAAGTTACTGGGGCGCATTTGAGAGGGTCCTCTTTCAATTTTCGCACTTAGAAGATTCAATTCTATTTCATTCTTCAAGGGTGTATTTTCACCTCTCTACTTCCACTTTGAACACTTAGACGTTTTAGAAGCCCCTCTTTACCTTGGGCACAAATAAGACCTTGGGATTTCATTTTAAACACTTAGAAAATATCCATTCTCTTTACTCTTCATGAAGGTGCATCTGGAGGGGTGAGCTTCCAATTTTTACACTTAGAAAAACTTTAAACATCAATTCCAGCTTTTGCATGGTTGAGGGCTGTAATGAACCAAACCAATTCTTTTCCAATCTTTCAATAAAACAACTCAACAAACAAGTACCCGTTAGGGTTAGTCCAAACCAAAACCAGCAGTTTGCAAGTAACTCTTTGCCAAGAATGTGCACACAATCTCAACATGAGAAAGATGCTGTCATATGGCAAGAGGATTGTCAATACAATTGGAAAGGAATTACAATACTGAAAGTAAACTTGACGCCAAGAATGTGCTTTCCAACCCAAGATGGGAATGGAGCTACCATATGGCGGAGATACTAAGGAATTACAATGCAACTCAAAATGTAAATAGGCGGCAAGCCAGCCTCTTCCACTTATTCAGTGGGAAGTACAATAAAGTAAGAGAAAGATAGAGAGAAGAATTGTTGATAGTACTACTAATCAGCTTACAATATGTTAGAATGCTTGCCAGAGCCTAGTAATCCAAGTTCTTCAATGCTGCAATAATTTGTAAGACTTCCTCAATGCTTGACAAACCTCTTTGGACTCAAACTCCTCACAAATCTGCATTTATCTATGACTGATATAACAGACCAGCAACTAAAATGAAGCAATAAGCAACCCTAGAACCCACCAAAATACTCACAACTCACTCAATACTTGCCGGAATGACATGAGACTTGTGCAAACAAAAGCTATAATGATGGCAATGAAGACTAGACAAAGAAACAGCTAACAAATTGAAGTTTTTTTTTTTCTAAACATTTGCCAGGCAGACTAGAATGGTACGGCCAAGAGAGAGAGGCGATTTTGCTTTTAAAAATCCAAATCTGCATTAAAAAATCTACAACTTTGCAAGAATGGTCGCCCCACATAGAGAAAAGGATTTATGCAATGCCCAGAACAATAATATTTTTATTTCATGAGATATGAGCAATTCTTACAATCAGCTATGATATTCAGCAACTTCAAAATGAGACTGAAAAGCAAAACTAGAACTCCAAAAATGCAAGATACTCAACTGAAATGCAAGACAAACCTATTACAAACTATCTCTCAACTAGTTGCTATCTTTCAAGCAAGAAGAAGAGCCAAGCTAGGAGGCATTCATTCCTCGAAGCAATCCTATTACCATTTCGGCAGCATAACAATATTGAAGTCATAAGATAATGAAATGAAGACCCAAAGATCCCTTTTATAATTTTGAGAAGACACTTCTAGATGCTTCTAGAAGGTGCACCCACTCCACAAGATGCTTTTAGGGTTTTGACTTGACCAAGTCTTCCTTCAAGATGGCGTACCTTTGCTTTAGTGATAAAAATCACTTTAAAATAAAACATAAACTTCTCCAAAGGTAGGCGTCCAATTTCTCTTAAGCAATTATTGACTTTAGAAATATAAAAAATTTTCCTAATGATGCGTCCACCCATGAGGTCCCCTTTTTCAAAACAACTTAAAGTCTTGAAGCTAGGCCAAGGGGTTATAATATTAAAATATAACATTATTTTAATTAAAATACTTATCTCTCCAGAAAAAGCATCAAGAGGCCAAAACAACCATACCAACTGAACTGACTGCAAAAGGAGGCCAACTGAACTGAAGCCAACAGGACCACTGTTAGAAATAGAATTTACTAAAAATAGTAAATTCGGAAAGTTGCTCAGATCAAAGTGCATGCGATACCATTGCAAAGCTTTCTGAAAACCCAGAAAAAATCCGCAATCCAAAATCCAAAACTCTAAGATGTAGCCGTCATTACTTACTAAAAATAGTAAGTCTGGAAAGGTTGCTCGACGCAATTGCATGTCATACCTCTACGAAGCTCTCTAAAAACCCAGAAGGAATCCAAAATCCAAACAGCCAAACTCTAACAAGCAAAACCCTGAATCTTCAAGAGAACCCACCAAACAGTCGGAAACCCTAATTTTGCCTCTGACTAGCCGACAGCATCCCGGGGATAGGCCATCAATCACTGAAAAGTGCAGTGCTAAAAATGGGGACATTACAAGGGCGCATATAGGGTGTTGAGGTTTCAGTTTCCACCACTTAGAAAATTTTCTATTCCATCCTTGATGAGGGCGCACTTAGAGCCTTGAACTTTCAATTTTCCAGACTTCTTCAACCTTTTACTCCCTTCTCTTCTTCTTAGGCGCAAATGACACCCCCTACTTCAACCCTTTTTACACTTAGAAAATTTCATCACCACTCTTCAGCCAAAGGCGCAAATGGAGGGGTGCACTTCAAGTTTTCACTTACACGCCCTAAAATTTTTTTATTCATTCTCTCATTAGCTTGAGCGCATATAGGTAGGGGTGCTTTGAGTTTCAAATACTTAGTAAAATTTTGAATCTTCTTCTTTTGGCCCTGGGCGCATTTGAACCTCTGAGGTTTCAACTTAAACACTAGACACCTTTCACTCTCTCCATTCTAGCTTGGGCGCATATGAGTGGGCTTGCTTTGAATTTGTCACACTTAGATATTTTTAAACTTCAAACTTCCAGCTTAGGGCGCATTTGAGAGGCTGAACTTCAAATTCATCACTTAGAAATTTTTTAGCTTATTTACTTCAACTTGGTGGGCGCATTTATCATGGGGAGCTTCAAGTTTGAGCACTTAGAAGGATCATCTTTTCCCAAAGGCGCATTTCAAGGGTTGAACTCCAAATTGGGGGCGTATTCCACCCCCTCCACTCCAAGTTTTTCATACTTAGAAAATTTTCAAAGCTTTTCTTCTCATGACCTTGGGCACATTTGGGGTGGGCAACTTCTAGTTTTCAATACTTAGAGAATTTCTATGTCATCCCCCCCCAAGCCTAGGCGCATTTAGCCCTTGGAGCACCAAATTTCATGACTTAGAAAATATTTCAATGCCCACTCTTCTAGCAAAGGCACAAATCATACCTTGAACCTCAAATTTAAAATACTTAGAGAATTTTCATCAACCTCCAGCTTTAATGGCGTTTTTCACTAGCTGGACTTGAAAATTTATCAAATTTAGTGAATTTCATGTCTCTTGCCTGATTTGGGGTGACTTGATCATGCTAACCCTGGCTTGCCCTAACTTTCTATTTTTAGAAAGTTCTCCACATTTCATGCTTTGAATTGATTTCAGACTTAACTTGATTTTGCTTTGTCTTGAACTTCAGGATGTGATTGAACCTTTGGTACCTGATGCCTGCCTATGCCTGCTATTTTTAGCAACTTACTAAAAATAGCAACTGCTCAGAATGAGTTCAAATTCGGCATGCTAATTGCCTGAAGGGTGCTGATTGTGACTGGATGCTGCCTTTGCATGATTGTCGTGTTCTGCCCTTGAATTTAGGAAACCCTAATTCCTCTGTACCAGCCTGCTAAAAATAGTAAGTGCTTGATCTTCCATTTTCTGCAACTCCGTTTGACTTGAAACTCGCACCATGGGGCCCTCATCACCTGTTTGACTCATTCACATCGATGCTTTGTGCTGACCTGCTATTATTGGCATGTTTCTGGAGGTGGTTTACTATTTATAGCAATTGCCTGATTTCGAGACTTCCATAGCTCCGTTCTACTTGAAATTTAAATGTCGTGATCCTCATCACCTGCTTTATCCGTTCACACTGGCGCCTGATGCCGACTTACTATTTATAGCCTGTTTCTGAAGTGGCTTACTATAAATAGTAAGTGCTCCGTTTACCTTCAAATTTCACCAGCGGACTCCCTGAAAGATGCTGATCATGATGGGATACTTCAGTTTTTGTAAATTTTGACATCTGACTCCTCATTTTGAGTCCCGAAGCTCGAAACCCTATTCATCTTGCATGTGCCTTGAATGGCCTCATTTTAATTCTATTTCTGTTGCATGCCACTGTGTTCATGATTCTGAAGCGCCGGGCAGCAACCGAAGTGGTACTGCTAAAAATAGTAAGTGGTTGAAAAAGTTACCAACCAGCTGTCGGATGAATTTGCATGTTACACTGTCCAAGAGATCTTGAAAAACCCAGAAAAATCATCAACATGCAAGCACTAGCTAAAAATAGTAAGTTTCTGAAAAGTGACCGGTTTCGCTTGCATGTTACACCATTGCGAAGCTCCCAGAAAACCCAGAAGGATTATGCCAACATGCACTGAGAAAACTTACATGCAAACCCTAATATTAGCCTCTGAAGGCTAAGCACTGAAGTTGTCGTCCCGTTTTGCATGTTACATCACTGCGAAGGTCTCGAAAAACCCACAAAGAATCCTCAGACATGCATCCAAAAATTTAACATGCAAAACCTGAAATTTGCCTCCAAAGGCAGAACTGCTAAAAATAGCAAGTTGTTCGTTTCTGCTCAAATTTTGTTAGTGATGAGTTCAAAGTGCTCGGAATGCAATGCGGTTGTCTGAACGTGAAAATCTCGAGAAAACAAACCCTAAATTAACACTTACTAAAAATAAAAAATTGGCAGAATTCAATGAAAATTCAGAGGGAACCTGCCGGAAGTATCCTAATAGCAGTGCTAAGCTCAGAAATTGACTAGCCAGCTCAATTTGACCTCAAAGCAGTCTAAAGATTGCAAACCCTAATTCACTAGAAAACGCTCCAGACTTAGCCAAAATTCAAACCTAGGTCAAATGACAAGACCCAAGCCAAAAGACCCGAATGAAGCAAAAATTAGGGGTCCCCATTTTGAATGGGGCGATGTGTGAAAAGGTCACAATAGTACAAATGAGGGGGGATGCCAATTTTATAGCTGGCCAAGTCCAATGGACAACTGAGATTACAATCAGATGGATGGCCCAGATCATGCCACCTTAGCCCTAAACAAGATTCACCCTAAAAATGGCCACAAAGAGGAGTGGGGTAATAAATGAGCCAAAAGATTCCCACTCACTCCCAAAATAGCATAGGCAATTAATGCCCACCATCATCCTCCAGAAGATTGTCATCCAAAAGGGTGTTTCCATTATCTTTCTCTTTGATTGCAAAGTCAACGAATCTGGCCAGTACTGCTTCAACTTCCTGAACTGAAATAGGCGAGATGTGATCAAGCTGAAACTCTAGCACTGTAACTGTTTTCCCATGCTAAGTACAAGATTTCCTCCAAGCAACTAGAGCATCCTGAGTGTTCTGGATAATGCTGGAGAAGGTCAAGGTGTTCTTGAAATCATCCTGAACAAATGTCTTTACCTCTGAAAAGAAAGGCCCCCACCTACTCTTCAAACCATCTGCAGTTACCTCCTCCGGAGTCAATCTCCTAGCAAAGATAGCCTCAAGTGTGTTCAGGACTCCATCAAGAATATTCATCATAGCTTTTCTAACTCTGACCGAATTTTCCTGTACTGCATCAAAGAAACCTCGGCCTGTAACTACTGAAGAATACTGTTGACGTGGTTTTTGAGACCGCACCAACACAGAATAAAGTCTCCAACTGACGCTTATCCTCTTGAACAGTATTCAGCATGCTAAGATTGCAGTAGATCATGCTTTCTGGAACCCAAGGTTCCCGCGCTTAATAGGCTCGGGCTTGGCTCGATGTGATATTGCTGGTATGTCAAGGGACTTACACAATTGTTCGGCGGCTAACAACAAACAGTAGACCAAGGGCTTTTGTGTGATTCAAATGATTTGGCAGGTGAGCGCAAGTTTCCTAATTCTAACCGGAAATGAACTGAATTTAAAGGGGTGTAGGGCCTAAGAAGTTTATGTTATATTCTAAATGCAAGATATGTGGAGCTTCATTTCAATAGACTTCAACCGGATTTCACCTAGCCTCCGTCGGACAGCCTCAGCAAAATCGGTGCAATCTTCAAGGGAAATAGCGAAAGATGTTCAAGTTATGACTTAACATGCATACACCATCAGAATCCAGACGTGATATAAGTATGTAAACCACAACCAACATTGTAAAATAATTCCAAATAATTAATACTGCTGCTTAACTGTCATCAACAAGCTAGGTGAAGGAATAAAGTTTAAGCTATCTCAATAAAACACCATTGGCCACCAAAGTAAGCTACTGCATGACCATGGATAATGTAAAGGAAGAAGAACCTTGCTAGCATTTCATGACAAGACGAATTTCATCATCAATGAAAGATCTATTATCATAAAATGTATTACACAACAATCTCCTCAAAAGTTTTCAAAGGGAAAACTTTCTCTCTTCTCCAAATTATGCAAAAATGCTCTACACTATCTAGCTCTAATGCTCTCAATGTTCACTACTCCAATTCATAATCTAATTCTAATTTTCTAATCTTCTACAAATGAGGGGACTCCCTCTCAAGCAAATTTCAAGTCCCAAAAGACTGGCTAGGGTTAATCAATAGAGGGTTTAATCGGTACACCTCACTCTTAAATAATATTGTCTCAAAACCACGTAATATAGTAATAAATGCCATAATGTCCACCATCATCCTCTAGAAGATTCCGTTTGTAGACACGCTCAATAATCGCTCGATCTTTCTCTTCTTGGTGTTGTTCTTTGATTTCTTCCACTTGGGGGTCTTCATCTTCGTCACTTTGAGTTATACTAAGTCTCAACACTTAGCCATTTTCTTGCAACTTTTTCTCCTTCGAGATTGAAACTCATCTTCATCGTGTTTCCATCTTCAAGTCATCGTGTTCTCTGCTCAACATCAAGAGAGGGGTATTAGAATACTTCATGATATAAACTTAACTCACTTACCTGATTTTCATGCTTTGATCTCCAAGCGTTCATCGCCAACTTCGTGTTCAAGTTCATGCCTTAGATAAACTTCATCCTTGGGAAATTCATTTCACCTGTTGGAGCTCCGATACTCAATTTCGTTCAACTCCGGCTCTAGAGGACTATCTTCACGAAGGGTTTAAGCAAATTCACCTAGGCAGTTTCTTTCAAATCCATCGTCCGGAGGATCTCACTTTGAAAACACATTTTCTTCATTTTGCCTTAGAAAATTTTCAAATTTCCCTTAGGAAATTCATCAACCTGGTGCCCACTTGAAATCTTTATCCTGAAAGCTTCGGCGAAGTGTGGAAGACCTTAAAATCAACTCCTCATCGATAATCCTCGATACCCAGAAGAAAATTTTCTCCAGAACGCGTTGAATTCATGGGTGCCCAACGAACGGGTTCATTTAATTTTCTCGAATTTTGAACCTTAGAAAATATTCCCCTGTGAAATTTAAATCCGTTCTTCGATCTTCTCTGAGAATTTTGCTCTGACTTGGGAAAATTTTATCGACCCTGCGGAGCTAGCATCACTGACTTCATCCCTGGCAACTCTGCTCGTGCTTCAGGAAAATTCTACCACTTCTCCAGACTTAGGCATTTTTCTAAGGGAGAAAATATTTTGTGCCTTAGAAATTTTTGAAATCATCTCTTTGGAAAATTTTGCCGTAAAAATTTTGTATCCAGCTCGATCCATTTTGCCTTTGAAAATATCAACTTTACTTAGAAAAATTTTTATGAAGGCGCCTAGCATATTTTACCCCCTTCACTCACCATTTTGCATTTTCTTCACATTTGAAAATGCCTAGGAAAATTTTCCAACACTTAACATCTTAGGCGCATAGCACTTGGAGAAAAATATCACCACGCCCAATACTCATCTTCACCAACACACACGCCTAGCAAAAATTTCTAACACTTTACCACTTAGGCGCATTTGAGGCTAGGAGAGAAAGAAAAATCACGCCCAACACACTTTGCAACATTCTACAACACCTTGGGCGCATTTGAGGCTAGGAAAGGAATAACGCCTAGCATCTACCTTGTATTCACCATGCCATTGAGGAATTTACTCGCCTTTTACTACGCTTTAATCACATTTCACCCTATTCACCACCCTCTATTCACTATTTACACCTTAATGTGGGCGCATTTGAACATGCAAGAGGGATGACCCTTCAACTCCACTTTTTTGTCTTCACTTGAGCTGCTTTGGGCGCATTTTGGCTCTTGAGGAGGATAAAAGACTTTGACTTGCTGACCCACTCAAACTTGAGCGCATTTCTATGTGTGGGAAGGATGAAAAACGTTGACTTGTTTGACCTCTTTTCAGCTTTGGGCGCATTTCCATGTAGCTGGTGGATAAACTTTTTCCAACGCCTTTGTTTGTGACTTTTCAACTTCCATTTTGTCTTTACATGGCCCATTTTGGGCGCATTTTACCCGTGCAAGAGGATGTAAATCTTTGACCTATTTGACTTTCTCAAGACTTGGCGCATTTCCACCTAGGAGGAGGACGAGTTTGCCTTAGAATTTTTTTTATGCTTCTTGCTTGAGGGGTGGGCGCATTTGAGCATAGGAGGATGAAATATGTTTGACCACCTTTGACTTGTTTCCCTTTTGGGCGCATTTCACCCCTTGAGGAGGATGGGCGCATTTTGAGGGTGATGGAGGATATTCAGACTTAGAAAAAATTTTCAACTTCCCTTCAATTTCCCTTGGGCGCATTTTGACATGCCTACTGGATAAACGTGTTGACTTTTCTTTGACCACCTGTGCTTTGGGCGCATTTTTCCCCCTGAGCAGGATAAACTTCATACTTAGAATTTTTTTTGTGCTTGGCATATGCTTGAAGGCGCATTTGGGCTAGGCAGAGGGATGAAATGGCGTTGACTTTCTTTGACCTTTTTCAAACTTGGCGCATTTAGGCCTGTCTACTGGATGAAGTTCAAACTTAGAATTTTTTTATGCCTCCTCATCAACTGGGCGCATTTTGCCATGGCTGCAGGACGAAGTTTTGGACTTAGAAAATTTTCCTTGTTTTTGCCAACTTTCACGCCCTGCTATTTATAGTAAGCCTTCTCATTTTTGCATTTCTGAAGCTCAGATCAACTTGAAATTTTAAACGTAGCTTCTTCATAACCTTATCAACCTGTCGGCACTGCCTCTTCCAGTCACCCTGCTATTTTTAGCCCATTTCCGGAGGTGGTTTACTAAAAATAGTAACCTCTTGTTTCTGATAGCTCCATTGCTCGGATCGACTTGAAATTTTGATGAGGCGCTCCTCACCACGTGACCTGTTGGCTGGCACTGACGCATGCAGCTGATTTACTATTTTTAGCATGTTTCCAATCTGACTTACTATAAATAGTAAGTGCTCCGTTTGACCTGAAATTTCACCAGCAGATAGCCTGAAGAACGCTGATCGCAGTGGTTTACATCGGATTTTGAAGATTTTGACTTTTGATGACTATATTTAGGCTCCGAATCTGGAAACCCTAATTCACTTTGCATGCGTATCAAATGAACTCTGTTTGTCTTCGTTTCTGCGGCACTGTGATCAGCTCGAAAAATAGTAAGTACCTCGGAATCTGATAAAAATCTTGCTGAGAACCTGCTGGAAACATGCTAACATCAATGTTAAGCTCAATTTTCAAGTTATTCACTTTATTCGACCCCTGTACTGACCAGGAAGACAAAACCCTAATTTTCAGACTTGGCCAGAATTTTTGCATTTTAAGCTCAATGGCAGAGGAATCCCGGGAAGTAGACCATCAGAAAAGAGACAGACAGAGAGAGAGAGACCAAAAACCAAAGCCAAAACGACCACAATGGAGCAAAAATTAGGGGTCCCCATTTGAATGGGGCGATGTGTGAAAAAGGTCACAACAAATACTAGCTAGCAAAGTCATACCTATCACCTTCTTGAATTACGCCTCCCTCAACCAAAGTTTGCAATGACGTATGCATTAAAGCCTCTAGACGAAGAACAACCTTGTTCTGATAGATGTGAGCCTCACCCCAAGCCTGATCAATTGCGTCCATTCGTGCCATAATGCCAGAGGCCTGCTGATAGGAAGTAGCAAGATCTTCCATAAACTTCTCTTTCTTAGTGTGAACATTAGCGACCCATTTATCTGCCTCCTGTGCCATCCTCCTCAAGTCCTCCAAGTTGCTAATTGATTCTTTGGGAAACTCGGCTGGGAGCTCAATTGCTAGATTCTCCTTCCCACAAGGATGAGACAAGTGTCGTACATAACCAATCAATGTTTTGTGCTCCATCAATATTTTATATTTTCCTTTGGTTTGGAGCAGCCTGTCCTTGAGTGCCTAATAGGAGCTATCACACTCCTCAATTATTTGTACTCCAGTGGGGCAGCCTAACTCCATGGTAGTGATTACATAGTTCTCTGGAACAGCCTCATCTCGATCGCACTCAACCCTAGGTACAGCCACGTGAAGCATGCGAGAGCCATCTTCATCTGTTGAGAACTTTGAGAACTTTCTAGCCTTCTTCTTTGTTGGAGGTGCACTGATCCTGCTCAGAAATTCTTCCATGTCAACTCTTGGATCAATCTCTTCAATAGGGTCCCTTCTCATCCTACCCCTTAGCCAATCTGGCACCACCTGCTGCAAGTCAGAAATAATGAATGGTTATTCATCCCTTGCTTCCTCTTCACAAACTTCTCCTCTTCTATCATCCTGACGAGGCTCACCAACCTCTATAGGCTGAATATCTCCCGAACCTTGGGCCTCTTGCCTAGTAGCAGAGTCGTCCTCCAGAGCTGCCTCAATCTCACACTAGAAGCAAGTATCTGTGGTCATTTCTTCCTCCTCTTCTTGTTGATTCTCTCTTATGGATGCGTTGACACTCTGGCCAATGGACTCCCTGTGAGGTGGCTGATTTTCCTCCTGTAATTCTTGTTCTTCATTCAACCTCGCTCTATGATCTACGAACAGTGAAACTTCTTGCACACTTGGAGAGTGAGTCCTCTTTGGCATATGTGATGCCTCCTCAATTCTCTGAGGCTCTGGCTGGACTGGTTCTTTCCTTCGTGGCTCTGGAGCTCGAGCAACCTGCTTCTGCTTCCTAACGATTGGCATCCTATGATCTCCCATTAAGTTATAAGTGAGAGGAATGGACTTGCCCTTAAGCCTGTTCACGTGCCTCTCCACCCAACCTCTCGTGAATGTCAAGACTGGTATGCAAAGCGTATCCAAATCTGTAATCTCTGGCTCCGACCAATCTAGAAGTGGGAGTGGTGTATTTCTCACCGTCTCATAATTTGGGTGAATAATGTTGATATCCTCATCAACCTGGTACCGCACAAGAAGAATCTCATTTTCCTTAATCATGTTCAATGGTATCCTCAAAAACATCCTTTTTCTCACTTCAGCTTCGTCCAACGCACTTGCCCAAAAATCTTCAATGTGTGCCTTATGTCTGAATTCCTCAAACAGTATCGATCTAATATTTCTATGAGGATCATAATGCTGCCTGCTAGTATGATAAGAGAGGTGGAAAAATTGAAGCTCGTTTTTTGCTTCCTTGGCTGCCTACAGTGTTGGACAAACTTCATCTGAATTTTCCATGATGATAGGGAATTCAAGTCCTTTTTTCTTCTTCTAAATCTTATAGTAGGCAATGAGCTACCTAGATATTTCCAGCATCAAAATTCTGTTTGTGGGGTATCTGGGCAATCTATAAGGATATGATGAAAACCCTTGCAGCCTGATGTAAGTGAATTTCAGAAATTGGATAAGCCAACATCCGTACCTCTCAATCAGCTCCTATGCTTCTCTTGATATGTTGTGTTGAGTTCTTTGCTGAAGCGTCCTTGTTATATGCATTGTGAAGGCATCATTGGCTCTTTTGTAGTGAGAGTGCTTGTCAAGTGCAACTGTGGACAAGCCTCATGAATCTTGAACTATTGAGAATCACACCCAATTGACTCCTTGTATGATATCACCCTGTACTTTGTCATCTGGGCTATCATATAGATGATATATGAGCTCATATAAAATGTCTTCGTTCTCCTCAAATTTATGAGTTGTTCATGCAAATTGTCGCTAATCATCACTGCCCAGTCAACATGTTATTTGCCCTCCAACACAAGGTTGATTTAGTAAAACATCCAAGGATCAAAGATGAATGATTGGGGGCTCCCTCCAACTCTGCTGAGCATCATAATCAGGTCACAATACTCTTGCTTCAAGTCATCTGAAATTATCTGTTTTGGTAGCTTTGTGTGAGTTGGCTTAGGCTTGTTCATCCAACAAGAGTTTATCATATCAACACACCTTTCAAATATAGAAGCATACATTCGTTCAGCTCATTCTCTTGTCTTGTAAATCATCTTCTCATAGGCAGGAATTCCAAATGCCTCTCCAATAGCCTCAAGCATGAGGTTGGAAAACAACTTGTTGTCCGGTGAAACGATAGTTCTTCACTCTAAGTTGTAACAATTAGCACATTCCATAATCAGCTCCGGACACTAAATTGCTGGTGCAAAACTAGTAGTTACATAAAGCCCACTTCTGACAATATCGTGTGAAGTAACCGATGGATGATGGCCTCCTATCCCCAACATTCGTCTTTTGAACGCCTCCAAATTGAAAGAGTCAAGGTTTGTATCACTCAACTTCCCCAACTTTGAAGAAAACTTTGACTCTGGAAGGAAAGACTTGCTCAACTTCTTGATTATGGCCTGTCTTGATGCATTTGCCTTGCTAGATTCAGCATTAGTATCCTTGCCAGTCGCTCTTCTACCTACTTCAGCCATCCTGCAGAAATGAAAGACAGTCATTAGAAATAAAATTTAGAAAAAATAATATCACTTTGAGATTGCCAGCTGAACTCTGAAAATGAGAGGCTTCAGCACTGAATTTCAAACTTCAAACCTTAACACCCTTTCAGCAACTTTTTTCCAACACTTAGAAAAAATTTTAAACTTTTCTCCAACTCTTCCCTAACTTCGAATTTCTTCACCTGCAAAACTCAAGTTTGCTTTTAGCAACTGATGAAGAAAATAAAAAATCTCCTCAAATCTTATAGCCAAGTTGAATTTCTAGAAGAGGCTAATTCTGGCTAATTCATTCAAATTTCCATTTTTCCCTCCTCTGGCAATTACAACACTTGTCGCCTGAAGTTTGGAATATTTGACTTATAGAAATTTTGAAAATTTTCAACCCTCTTGCATAGGCGTGCTTCATCATATTTGCATTTTTGAGATTTTTCTTTGAAGATATTAAATCAAATACCCCCCTTTAAGAAGTTCATTTCAACCGGCTAAGGCGTTCATCTTATTATTCATCTTCACTCTGGCTTTGAAAGAACTATCCCCCCTTCATAAATTTCATCGAAATTACCTAAGCATCTATCTTCAATTTATAAGCTAAGGCATTTTGTTTTCAAAAAATATTTCTCCTTTTGCCTTAGAAAAAAATTATTTTATCTAGGAAATTTTATCAACCCAACACCCACTTAAAATCTCCAGTAAGATGTGGGGAATTTCAAAATCATCTCCCTGTAGAAAATGTCCAAGACCTAGAAAAAAATTCCTTTCAGAAAATGTAATATTCATGTGTATACACATGAAGGGGTACATTTAATTTTTATAGTTTTGAAAAATATTTCTCCCTAAGGTTTATTCACCTCTCTAGTCTGGGTGCATTTCATGCCTTCATGTATCCTTCTTTGGGCACATTTTAGAGGGTCAACCTCCATTCTCTTCTAACTTAGAAAATTCCAATGCCCCCATCACAAGGTGGTCGCATTTGAGGGGGTCTATTGCCAATTTCAATCTTGCCTTAGAAAAAATTTATCCCTCTATCTAGCTTGGGCACATTCAAGCTTCTCTTCTACCATTTGCAAACACTTAGAAGAATTCTCATGCTTTCTACATAGGATGGGAGCATTCTTGAGGTGGTGGTGCCATTTGATATCCATGACTTGGCTAAATTTTCTCACCTCCTATCCCCTAGGGCGCATTTGAGGGGTGCTCATGCCGTTTTCCAGACTTAGAAACTTTTCTAAACCTTCTATTTAAGGTGGGCGCATTTGCTAGGTGGTGGAGGAATTTTCATCACTTAGAATTTTTTTTATTATTCTATCACAAACTTGGGCGCATTTAGGGGGTTGAGGAGGAATTTTCATTAACTTAGAAACTTTTCTTAAGTCAACTTCTTGCTAGGGCGCATTTCCATGAGGTGGCTTCCAACTTTCAGACTTAAACACATTTCCACCTTCTTCCTCCTTGGTGGGCGCATATGAAGGTGTGTCAAGGAATTTCCCAACACTTAGGCGTTTTTCCTCCATCACCTTGTAAGTTGGGCGCATTTGATAGGGGGTCAAGGAATTTTTAAACACTTAGAAAAAATTTCATCACCCTCTCTTCAATTTGGGCGCATTTTGGGGGTGGAGGAGGAATTCTCCATTACTTAGGCGTTTTCTTCAGGTTCCTCCAAGTTGGGCACATTTTGGGGGTAGAGGTTCCAGTTTTCATCACAGACTTAGAAATTTCTTCAGGCATTCACACCTTGCTTGCCTTGCTTACTATTTTGTTGGGTGAAAATTATGTAATCAACTTTTCAATAGATTACACAACTTGGACTTCAGCCACAGCTATGTGAGATGTGAATCTCTCCTCTCGGAAAGGGGAGGCGCCCTTCTTACTGCTAAGAGAAACAATAGTAAATCACACAAGTAATTACAAAATGTACATGAAATTCACGGAGTGGGGGGGTGTGTTACATTCATCCTTCTCTCTTTTTTCAGAGAAGATGTTTACAATGCTTCACGTGTTGGAAGTTCCGAATTCTTGATAACTGAAACGAACAACTAGCAGTAATGCCAATATCTCTATCTCGCCAAAGCGAAGCGTAGAGATACCAGAAGAAATTAACAACAAACAAATAAATTAAAAAGGAAAGCTCACAAGGCACAAAGTCGTTCCATAGCTTTATCAATGTTGGATCTGCATAAACGTACCGTTTTGCTACATTAGAAGCACAAAGTCTTCTTAGACGCAACAATTCTTCAAACAGCATGAACGATTACAAGCACAAAGTCTTGTAGATCATCCAACAAAAGTGTTAATAGCACGAACGATTACAAGCACAAAGTCTTGTAGATCCTTCGACAAAGTATCCAAGAGTATGAATAATTACAAGCACAAAGTCTTGTAGATTATCAACAAGAACATGCAAGAGCATGAACGATTATAAGCGCAAAGTCTTATAGATCATTCAACCAATGATAAAAGAGATACAATGCAATCTAAATAACGAATGTAACACAAAGTTTACATCAACTACTTAGAGTCTTTCAGATTCCTCGAACTAATCACTACCAAATCAGATCAACTTACAAAAGTATCGAATCCAACGCAAAGTTTGGCTTGCAATCCTTTCTTTATTGATTGAATCTCATTCAATAGCATGAACGAAGTTTCACAAGTTTTGTTACAAAGCAGCAGCAATTTCGCTAAAAAGGCAAAAAGATAAATTACAATAAAAAATCCCTCACATTATATAGAAAGAGGGATGAGCAAAAGAAGGAAAGAGATTGAGAAAATCAGGGAGAGTTAGGTGAGCCATTTTAGGAGATCTCACCTAACTCTGACCAAAGTCAAAGTGTAATTTGTTTTGAAAATGTTACATCTTTGGACTTGGTGTAATTACAATTTACAAAATGACATTCGAAAATGTCGAGAAATATTTACAAGATGCATAAAGGGATGCACCGGAAATGTCTAACACTGGATAATAGGGGGCCGCTTCACATCTCTTTGCATTGGGCGCGGAAGTCTTCAAATTTCCTCCTAGTCTCCTGCACGAACTTCTCATCTGGACCAACGGTGTAATCCACAATGGTGTGAATTCTCGTGATCGACCTCATGGCAGATGAGTGAACCTTCTTGCACCTATCAATATGCATCTTCAGGTTGTCCAATGTGAGCCTTGTATCACAAATGATGTTCAGTGAAGCTTCTAAGAAGTCTGAATTGTCAATCAAATTCATGATGGCTTCCTTGAAGATCAGGGATATTTCTGTGGCCGGTAGGAAGATACGATTGTCCTCAAGAAGTTGACCAGGCAACTCTCTGATACTTTTGTCAAGAATGTTGCGGTGCCCGTCGACATCTTCCTATACTTGGTGAAGATCTTCAATGAGAGATTGAACCACTTGAATCCTGTGTTTTAGTGATTCTTTTACCTCTACAAACTTTTCTTTGTCGGGAATTACCCCAACCTCCACCAATTTGCTGAGCTTTACCTGTTTCATTTCCGACCATGACAACAGGCATTTTTCCATGTCTTTGCGCTCCTGGGAAAGTACGCTCT